>JAUZSX010349256.1:0-10192 GCA_034780655.1 Idiosepius hallami
GAGGAGTAAGGAGGTTAATAAACAATGTCTTTTAGCATGATAGTAGTGACCTGGAGTCTCTTAGGTACATTCCTACATATTTTAAGTTTGATAACAATTAATTATTGGCACTTTTGCAGAACAAGCAAATGGAAAAATTTGGTTGAACCCTAAACCCTAGCCCTAGCCAATCAAATCGCTGTCTTACAACCGGTGCAAAGTCCCCGAGCAAAAAAATATTTCTCCATTTGCTTGTTCAGCAAAAGCGCCTAATTATTTTGCTAATTTTTTGAATTACACTACATCTGTGAAGCGAAAGAGTCTTTGAGGCCCCTTGGGGGCTTACAGCCTCCCCCTGCAACTGCGGTGTCTGTTTGTGGGGTCCCTAAGTAGGGCCTTGCCCAGAGAGCCCTTCTTCTTCCTGACCCTGTCTGTCTATTAAGAAAGACAATTGTGGTGTTGGGTGTTATTTCTGTTGATTATGTGAAACTTTAGAACCAAAGAAAAAAAAAAGCAGCCGACAACGAACAACCGACAAGAAATAAAAAAACTTAGTCTTCTTAAACAATTCTATAATTAAATGGGGAGTTTTTTACAGCTATTTTCTTCTTTTTCTTCTTCTTTTCTGCTTTTTTCTGCTTCTTTTTTTTTCTTCTTTCTTTTTCTTCGTTTCTGCTTTTTTCTGCTTCTTTTTTTTTTCTTCTTTCTTTTTCTTCTTTTCTTTTTTTTCTTCTTTCTTTTTTCTTCTCTCTCTTTTTTCTTCTTCTCTTTATTCTTCTTCTTCTCTTTCTTTTTCTTCTCTTTCTTCTTCTTTTCTTTCTTTTTCTCTTTCTTCTTTTTCTTCTTCTATTTCTTCTTCTTCTTCTATTTCTTCTTCGTCTCTTTCTTTTTCTAATGCTTAGCAAAAATCAAATTGTTTACAAAACAAAAAATTTAAAAGAAAAAAAGTCTGCATAAGTCGAGTCCGTCGTAACCCGAGGACAACCTGTAGGTTTTTTTCTTTATTTTTCTTTTCTTTTTTTTGTTTTGTTTTCTTTTTTTTTCCTTTTCTTTTTTTTCTTTTCTGCTGCCAAGACTGTCTGTTCAAGACCCACTTGTCGTAGGTCTCGGCCTGTTTGATTCTTGCTTCTTTTTTAGTGAAGAGAGAATTAACTTTACTATTTTTGGGATCGACAATTTTTGGGGTTTTTTTATGTCCCAAAAATGCTACTACAAATATTTATTTAACCTTTACAACAGACTATATTTCTTATCGTCTCTCTCTTTCTCACTCTCTTTTTTCTCTCTCTCTCTGTCTGTGTCTCTCTCTCTGTATGTCTCTCTCTCTCTCTCTCTCCCTGAGTGTGTCTCTTTCTCTGTATGTCTGTGTGTGTGTGTGTGTGTCTCTCTCTCTCGCTATCTATTTATCAGGGCCGTGTTTAGGGCCCCCGCAGACCCTGCAGTTGCGTGGGGGCTTCAAACTCCCTAGGGGCCGCCAAGACTCTATGGTTTCACAGATCTTTTGCTATGCAAACCAAAATATTACCAAAATAATTAAAATTATCTAAGAAAATCCTTATATTTTGAAACATACAACTGTCAATCTATTCCATCTCTCTACGTCTATCCCTGTCTTTCTATATATTTATTCATTTATCGTTAGAGCATTGCTAAGAGCTCGGGCTCTAGAATCGTACTATACGAGTTCAAATCCCTATCAAAACCATTGCATTCACCTTTCGTTGCTTCGGGCAGATGAGACTCGTTAACTCGGGAGAGCATCTCACCTAGGTGAGAGGTAACAGAACACTGAAAAAGCCCGGGTAAGAGGACGTAAAAATGGCCTTGTGCCAAACTTAGGCTGGTGCTCACCAAGTATCTGTAGAGTAAGATTTCTTAGATTAATAGTTAGAGTGCTTGCTCTGCTCAATATCAGTGATAGAGCGTGTATATTACTTAAGCGAAGACAGAGTCACCAACGGCCTTCAGCGACTGTCGATTTCTCACTTGTGCTGCGGCTGCGCGGTCATCAGACCAAAAGTCTTGGGGTCTGATGGTCGCGCATGTGAGAAACTGACAGTCACCGAAGGCCATTTCGGTTTGATGAACGCATAAGCGAGAAACTGGCGGTTGCCGACTCCTGTTGACTCCGTGTCTACTTGGTGAGCACCAACCCAAGTTTTGCACAAGGCCATTTTTACGTGCTCTCGCCCGGGCTTTTTACATTCGATGTTACCCTTCACCTAGATGAGATGCTCTCCCGAGTTAACGAGCCTCATCTACCCGAGGAAGCTAAAGGTGAATGTGATGGTTTTGACTGGGATTTCAACTCGCGTAATACGATCTCAGAGCCCGAGCTTCTACCAATGCTCCAGTGCTCCACCGTCGTGAAAATGACTGCTCGGCAAGATTTAATGAGATATTTTTCTTTTTCGTTATTTCCATGTTTCAGGCTAACTAGAGTCTTTGAATCCCAATCAAGGGTAACACCAAACACCTGTTACCAATGGCAACGAACGATGCCTAGTTTTTTTTTTTTTTTTTTTTTTTATAAATATTAGCTTTTTTTCTGTTTTTTTCTTTCATTTTCTTTTTAGTAATAAATAGATAGATAGATAAATAGAATGGAATAGATATATGGATGGATAAATCGACAGATAGGGTGAGAGAGAAACAAAGGGAAAGAGAGAGAGAGACAGAGAGAGGGAGTTACATAGTGTGTGTGTGTGAGAGAGAGAGAAAGAAAGAGAGAAAGAAAGAGAAAGAGAGAAAGTTAGATAGATATATAGATAGACATATAGATAGTGTGTGAGAGAGATATAGAGAAAGAGGGAGAAAGAGAAAGTTAGATAGATAGTGAGTTTGCAGCCCACACGCAATTTTGGGGTCTGCAGGGATCTAAACAGGGCCCTGGTCACAGAATGAAACTTCCAGAATGATCTCCGTGTCGACTCTGCCTAAATGTGAAAGAGACGAGTTTGAAAAGTGACTGTTAGTGTTTGGGCTGTTGAAAGGAATAGGGTAAGATATCTTAAAATTAAAAAAAAAAAATTAATTAAAATATAAATAATAATAATAATAAAATAATATTAAATAATAACGAATAATAGTATTATTAATAATAATAATGAAGATGATTATTATTATTATTATTATTAATAATAATAATAATAATAATAATAAAAAAAAAAAAAATTAGATCTCTGTGTCGACATAGTCTCCGTGTAAAAGAGACCAGTTTGAAAAGTGACTGTTAGTGTTGTTTGGACTGTTGAAAAGAATAGGTTAAGATCCCGTAGAATTAAAACTATTCGGAAAATGGAAGATCGTGGCAAGGGAGGGCCATGTCATGAAAAAAGGAAGGGGACACAAAGGGATTATTTAAGCTTATTGAAGAATATTTAAGTGGATTTCAGTCCGGAAATGAGTTATCTGCCTGATTTAGGAACCCTTGAAATAGATCCCCCTTACAAGAGGCTGAATTTCCGCTTTCGACTGACCCACGCACGCCTTATTATAGACACATATCACACTAAAAGGCGACGAAGTGGAGCATTGGTAAAAGCTGGGACTATGGAATCGTATATCGTAGGTTCAAATCCCAGTCAAGGCGGTGAGGTGGAGAGAGCGTTGGTAAAAAGTCGGACTATGGAATCATATTACGAGAGTTCAAATCCCAGTTAAGGCGTCGAGCATTGGTAAAAGCTGGGACTATGGAATCGTATTGCGCGAGTTCAAATCCCAGTCAAAACCATTCCATCAACCTTTACGTGCCTTGGGCAGGTGGATCTCGTTTATTAGGCGAAGGGAAAACACTAAAGGTGAATGGAATGGTTATGATTGGGATTTGAACTTGTATAATATGATTCCAGAGTCCAAGCTTTTACCACTTCTGAAATGGAATGTAATGGTTTTGACTGGGATTTGAACTTGTATAATATGATTCCATAGTCCAAGCTTTTACCACTTCTGAAATGGAATGTAATGGTTTTGACTGGGATTTGAACTTGTATAATATGATTCCAGAGTCCAAGCTTTTACCACTTCTGAAAGTGAATGTAATGGTTTTGACTGGGATTTGAACTTGTATAATATGATTCCAGAGTCCTTGCTTTTACCACTTCTGAAAGTGAATGGAATGGTTTTGACTGGGATTTGAACTTGTATAATATGATTCCAGAGTCCTTGCTTTTACCACTTCTAAAAGTGAATGTAATGGTTTTCATGGGGATTTGAACTCATGTAATTCGATTCCATAGTCCAAGCTTTTACCACTCCTGACGGTAAATGTAATGGTTTTCATGTGGATTTGAACTCATGTAATTCGATTCCATAGTCCAAGCTTTTACCACTTCTGAAAGTGAATGGAATGGTTTTGACTGGGATTTGAACTCATGTAATTCGATTCCAAAGTCCAAGCTTTTACCACTTCTGACGGTAAATGTAATGGTTTTCATGGGGATTTGAACACATATAATAAGATTCCATAGTCTAAGCATTAACCATTGATCCACCTACGCACCCTTTTTTAATAGTAATTTATTCTTCAAACTTCCATTTTCTTTCTTTCGTGACGTTTGTTTTTTTTCCTTCGATTTCTTTCTTCTTAAATTCTGATTTCTCTTTTCTTTATCTTTCACTCGTCGACTTCTCAATGGTGCATCCACCTACCTAAGCTTTTTCGAAAGTCAGTTTCTTCTTATCTTTCCAACGACTTCTTTAGTTCTTGTTTCTTTTTGATGACACGCAAGCGAAGAGTCGACTTCTTCCTCTCAAATAGACCAGACACGCATCTGCGCATGCGTCAGCAAGTAGCCAATCAGAATTCCCGGTGTTTAAAAGAAAAAAAAAAATAATGGATTAAAAGCAATCGATTGGGTTTTTTTTTTTAGTTTTGATTGGAAACGACAAAAATCATGAAACTGATTTTCTTAAAGTTTATTTGTTTGTTTTTTATTTAACGGCATATCAACCTTTTTAGGTCATTTTAATGCCTAGAACAATTATTTATGATAAACATTATTTTAGAACGGCATATCAACCTTTTTAGGTCATTTTAATGCTGAGGACAATTATTTATGATAAACATTATTTTTGAACGGCATATCAACCTTTTTAGGTTATTTTAATCCCGAGAACAATTACTTTTGATAAACATTTTATTCACGCATAGTTTTTTGTTTGTTTTTTTTTTTAAACACAAGTTGCTCTATTTAATCCATAGCTAGAGGGAAGATGGGGATTCACACCTTTCCCAATGATATTAGTCGAATTGTCAACGTAGACGGAACAATTCGAACCTGCATACTAGGGTTCTGAAGTCCGATTGCCTCTTCACTGGGCCACGTCGACCACCAATTCAACGAGTTAAAGGGAAATAACTCTTACTTGACAGGGGTTCATAATCGATCACTCGTCCTTTTCTTCACCAACTTGTGGATGTTAGGGTGGAATCCCTGTAGAGGACGTCTGTGCGTGATATTGTTTAATGCAGGGAGGCTGTTGCTGCATAGCCACAAATACAGTATTTGACAAGAAGAGGGCCTGAATCCAGTAACATGGAATCAGTGGCTTAGTAACAGTTTTTGTCGCCCGGTGGGAGCAAAGCTTTCGTAATATTTGCTCCCCTTGCCTTACTGATAATCCGCTATCGTTTAAAATTCCAAAAAGACCTAAAATATTCATTTACAAGAAACTACAATCAAGGATCTAATTATAAAAAACTTAAAATATTTATTTTCATTAGACTGACAGTTTTAAAAAAAAAAACTTTTAAAAACAGAATTATTACGCGGATAAAACAAAAAAAATACAATTTTAAGAACTTATTTTAGTTATAAAATTTAAGATTTTTTTTCTTAGCTTAGTAAACATTTCGAGAAAAACACTTAAAAAAAAACTCAATTTGGCTTATTTTATTTTAATACGAAAACAACGAAATTGAGCACAACAACAACAACAAATCCTTTGGACCAAAATTCTAACCCTGTCGTCCTTACAAAAAGATTTTTATTTTTATGAAAACTATTTTTCTCTCATTCTTTCTAAATTTGAGTTTAGATCGAATTGCTTAAAAAAGTCTGTAATTCATAAACTGAAATTCTATAATAAAATCTTTAAAGAATAATTTTTGTAATTTTAAATAATAATTAGTTTAACTTAGATTTCATGGGGGAGAAAATTTAATAACCCGAAAACTGAGCAGATACGACTTTTTCATTTTCTTTACTTGACTTCATTTTTGACTTAAAACAAATGTTGTTTTTGTTGCAGCAAAAATTAATTTTGTAAAATGAAATTAAAAGCTTTGTTAGCTATATCTATTTGATAAAATCCTTACTTAAATAAGAATTGTTATCTGTAAAAAAATAAATTCATTATTGAATGAATAATTTAAACAAACGTTCATCTACAACGAAAATGTGCGAATGCAGTTTTTGCATCATTGCATTATTTCGTTTTTGATTTTTGACTAAAGATTATTTTTTGAAAACCCAACTAAGTTTTATCAATTAAAATTAAAAAATTGAAACATAAACAATCAAGGAATTGTAATAATTAAATGAAAAGTTGTTAGTTTAGAGTAAAAGAAAGTTGTTGACTTACATTGTGTGGTTGATGGGTGACAAATGATGAAGTGTAAAAGTTACGAAAGACGATAATGTTTTGACTTGTTTCACTTTAAACACAATGAAATGAAGGAAGAAGGAAGCCGTTTCGCATTCTAAGTTTACAACTAACAGTAGAATTGATTTCCGATTAAAATGAATTATTGAAGAAGAAACCAAATTAAATAGCTGAAAATTATTTAGTCTATGACTGACTCAATAAGTGATAACATTTCTCGACGTGTGGGTGTCATTGTTATGTTTTTTTTTCTTTTCGTTTTATTAAACGAAAAGAAAAAAAGGAGGTCAAGAAAATCTCACTTAATCACTCACTGTTTGTTCAAATAATTCGGAAGGCTTTTTTCTTCGCCGAAATTTTTAAAGAAAGAAAAGAAATAAAAAAGAAAACTATTTCTCTTTCTTTCTTACAAGCGAGGGAAGAAGACGAAGCCCTCTTCTTCCCACGCTTTTGGGGTGCAATAATCACTGCAATAATCTTGATTACGTGGGTGGACGTAAACGGACCGTTTGGACACATTATCTTTTCTTTCAGTGGCTTTTAAAGGTCAAATAGTTGGAAAACCCAAATAATTTCTACTTACTCAGGAATGGGGGAAGCCGGACCTGGAGCCGGACCCTAACTGGACGAGATTTATTCCGTAATCCTTTAAACCCTAAAGAACCGATATTTCGGCCCTAGCGACTTAAGTCAAAAGAAGACACACACACAACGATATTTCAACCTTCATCTTTGGACCCTGACTTAGTAATATTACCAAGTAGTCACTTAACCCTTTAAACCCTAAAGAACCGATATATTGGGTCTTGCAACTTAAGGCAAAAGAAGACACACGCACAATGATATTTCAACCTCCATCTTTGGACCCTGACTTAGTAATATTACCAAGTAGTCACTCAGAGCTGTTCTATTAAAGATCCATATTAGGGTCAAAATGTCAGTGTGTCTTTTGTGAAAATTTCAAAGTTTTTAATTGATTTCATTATCCTTATTTCATTCTTTATCTACCAATTTGGTCTTGCATTGCTCTTTGCTTGTGTTTGATCTCTTCTTATTTTAGGGTAAAGGGGCCGCAAGGTGAATTCTGTGTCAGGGCTGCTAAGTGGCTAAGCATGGCATTTCTTCTAGTTTTTGGTATAGTAGTAAAAAATCCAATATTTTTTTAATAAAAAAAAAATGATCCAAGAAGATTATGAAATTTACTACAATTATTAAAATTGAATCCTGAAAAAAATAACGGACTATTCAGATAGTGGGAACTTCACATGCTTTACCTGTTTTTAATGAACCTTCTGAAGCAACTGTTCCTGTTGTAGAGTTTGTCACAATTCCAGACTATCCTGAGACTCCCAGTCCTCACCCTAGGGGATAATTCTAATCAAGGATTGTTGTTGAGCAGAAAGACCTCTCCTAACCTGTTCAGGCTTAGATCGGTCTTCCTCTTGTAGAGTTTTTCGCAAACTGAGACTATCCTGACACTCCCAGTCCTCACCCTAGAGGGTAACTTTGATTGCAGATGTTTCTTGCCACTGATCAGTCGTTGTTAGGGAAGGAGTAGAGAAGAGGGAAGGTCTTTCAGTTCAAATGCTTAATGCATTCGACCATTATACCACGAACTGACGAACATTATACCACAAACTGGAATTTCTAAGTGGTCACCCATTTCAGTAGTGAGTGTTGCTTAACTTCAGTGGTCTAGCGGGAACCTGTGTCTCTAACGGGACTTGACCTTACTTGAAATAATTGTTTTTTTATTTTTTTTTTTTTAATTCATTCAGTAAAGGCAGTAGAATAATTTCTTTCAACCCTTTGAATCCTAACTTCTCAAAATTACCAAGTTGTCACTCAGAGTCGTTATAGTAGAGCAACTTATTAGGGTCAAAATATTGGTGTCTTTTTTGTCTTATGTTCTCAGGGCCAATATATCGGCGTGTCTTTTTTGTCTTATGTTCTCAGGGCCAATATATCAGCCCCTTAGAGTCCTAAAGAATAAGTATTTTTTTTTTCTTTTACTTACAGTAGACAAAAAAAATTTCTTTTGTTTTTATAACTGGTTAGTTTATCTAGAGTCAGACAAAATATTTCTTTTCTTTTATTACTGGTTAATTTATCCAGAGTAGATTTAAATGTTTCCTGAGGTTAAACAAATAAAAATAAAAATTGTAGAAATAAAGAAAAAACAAAATGATGGGAGTGTCAGCAATGTTTTTGTTTTATTTTGTTTATTGTCAAATATGTCTTGTAAAGTAGTCATTATCTTCAACAAATCTTGTGTCTGCCCAACAAATATGTCCACGTGCTTCTTCTCATATGTTCTGGAATACAAGTGGGATCTTTAATTTGGTGATTATTATTATTATTATTATTATTATTACAAAATGTGATAATCTTACTTTACATTGATGTTGCTGCCATTTTTATTTTCTAGTTTAATAGTTTCATTCCTTTTCTATCCAAGAAGCTGAATAAATAGATTATTTCATATTTTTCAAATGTTAATTTTTTTCTTTTTAAATATATATATAAATAAATAAATTATAGTTATTTTGAAGGATTATATGATATGGATATTAAAAATAGTGTTTATTAAGGCCAAATTAAGGTATCAGTCAGTAATATTTCAGAGTTATAACTCCATTATCAAACTATTGTTATTTTTTTTGTTCTTGTCTTTGTGGGTTATTCTAGTATATTCATTGCTGTTTTTAAAGGTTATTGTTAAATAAATATGTTATTGTTTAGCTCTTTTTAATGCTTCTGTTTGTTTTTTTTCTCCTTCCTATTTGTTATGTATGTATGTATGTATGTATGTATGTATATATATAAAATTTACAAAGTTGGTTTTGAAAAAAACAAAAGGAAAACAAACTAATTGGAAAGAAAGAAAAAGATTTAATTTTCATTTGAAATGACCAAATTAGTTGCATTGTAAATTGTATTGTAATTCTATTGCTATATCCAACAATAAGAAAAAAGTCAGAGTGACTTTTATACCAAAAAGAAAAAAAATGTAAATTCATTGAATATAAAAAAATCTTTTTGCTTCACCCCCCCCTTTAACTGTTGAATTGGTTTTGTTGTCAATAAATGAAATAAGGTGAAAATACTTTTTTGTTTTGTTAGTGTTTCAGACTTTTTCTTTATGAATTTTTTTCTATCCCTAAAATGTTTGTAGATTTTGAAAAGCTTACAAATCTTTTTAAGAATTCTTAAAGAACACTTTGTACCAAATGGACAACTAAAGAATTTGAAGGAAATGAGGATTTGAATGTTTTTCATTTGTAAAAGGAAAAATGGAGGATGTTTTTAATAAATGATTTTGAACATTTGATTAAAATAATCCCTGGATAAAAAGTAACTAAAAAAAGACATTGGATTTAGGGAGTTTTAATAAGTGGTTAGTCTCTCTTTTTCTATTTAACTTTTTACTTAAATGCATTTTCTACTAAAACAAAAACCATTTCCATCTAGGAGACAAACAATAGCTTGTCCCATTCCCTCTCTCTCTTTTTATATGTAACTTTTGACTCAATACATTTCCTACTAAAACAAAAACCATTTCCATCTAGCAGACAAGCAATAGCTTGTCCCATTCTCTCTCTCTCTC
>JAUZSX010349267.1:0-10191 GCA_034780655.1 Idiosepius hallami
TATATAAAGCCCGGGTAAGAGCACGTAAAAATGGCCTTGTGCCAAACTTGGGTGTGCTCACCAAGTAAATATCATAAGTAAAGTTGAATATTTTTATAATTCATTTATGCAATATTTTTCTATTTAAAGATGTATCAGCAAGGAACAGACAACAAATGGAAAAACAAAAAATAACAAACCTGAAGTTGCATAAGTCGACTTGAAGGTCTATTGAATTCTAAAACAGTTCCTGCGTATTCAATATTTTCTTTCACAACTGAGACGCGGACATTTAAATTTCCAAATTCCAAGTGTATAATACTTGCAAAGACCTGAAGAACTTGATTGGGTCGCACTTTCCTTGGAATTGTAATTAAATATGTTCTGTACATTCAAAGAACAACAAAAAAAAAAGGAAATATTAAATCAGAATCATGAATTACATAAAAAAATAAAGCAAAGTACATTAAATGATTAAAATACTTTTTTTTAAAAATGGTGACTTACACTTCTGTATCTAATCTATATCCTTCTCTATTTGATAAAATGGTTTCCATATCCACAGCTTCTGCAACAGCCAAAATGGCTGCTGCACATAAGACGAATCGCCACATTCTGCAGACTGAAACAAAAAAACAAAACAAAACTGATTCATTGCTTGTCTTTATTGGTGAAATAAAATGTCATTACAGTTGGACCTAGTTTTAAACTTCAAGTAATAGAATGTGACAAGAATATTCTTTAATATAAGACAAATTGTCACAGCTTTGGTTATATTTACAGAGCTAAAAGAAATAGTAAAATAGCAAAATAGTAAATTCTCTAGGTATTAACTTTATTATTCGGACTTTTGTCCTCATCTTAGTAGGTATTTATGTTACTACACTACGTTTCGGCCTAGTGTCCCTCAGGCCTTCTTCAGGTGTTGTCTCAACCGCAACCACAGTTAGGGATGCTGGGTCTCTCGTCATCGAATCCTCAGTAATCACTGCCTTCCGTAGTTGTTGTCTATCGCACCGCGTTATTGTGACCAAGTAAATCCCTCTGGCCGACTTGGGTAGGAATTGAAACCGCTATCTTCTGACAAAGTCCGAATAATAAAGTTAATACCTAATTTTCGATGCCTCATCTCAAAAATAAAAAAATAACTATAAGTAAATTCTCTATTGATAGTAGAAAATATTTTTAAAATCTAGAAATTAAAACTAATAACATCAACCCTGGAAAAAATAAAAATGGAATTGATTGAAGTGACTGAGAGTCTCCATGTTGTTAACATTAAAGGAAAATATTTAACTTAAACGGTAACAATAAATGTCGCTCTAGCATGACAACCTGTTGAAGAGGTTAGAATTTATTACTAGGGCACACTTCACACACAAAGGGCAAGGGCATGTTTTTATTAAAGAATTTTCTCGTCAAATACACAGCCCTAGTTATTAAATCTGTGAAAATTATATACTTTAATAAAACCATCACAGAACACAGACAGTCCTACTAATAATTACACAATTAAAAGAAATGGTAAAATAATCAATTAACGACAAGAATATTCTTTAATTAAAGTATATCTCAGAGCAGTCAGTACAGACAGCACAGCACACACCACAGAGCACCAGCACCACACACCACAGCCCTTTTTATAACAATAAGGGTTGCTCTGCTGCTCGCATTAGCACGAAACAACCAAATCATTACAATACAATACCAAAAAGGTTGAAAAATAGTTTTTTAAAAAAATCAATTATTCCTTTGAACCCCGACTTATCAAAATTACCAAGTTGTCACTCAGAGCTGTTATATTAGAGGAAAATATTAAAGCCAAAATATTGGTTTGCCTTTTTTAGCCTTCAGGGCCGATATCGGCCTCATAGGATCCAAAGGTTTTATAAAACCACGTCAATAGTGACGGTTAAGTTTTTTTTTTCAGAAATGTTTTAGTTGTTTTCAAATGCAGTTGGTTTTTGTTTTTTTTTTTGTTTTTTGATAGCCATAAGTCTTATGGCATAAAAGAACAATGAATGTCATGCTTGGAAATAATGACTTTATTATAGGAGTCATCTTTAATGGGAACTCGCCGTAACTGGGCTTAAATTTAGCCACTGATTATTCTGGTGAGGGGAGAAGCCGCGAAGAAGCCCTTGCCCCAGACAGAGCCAGCGCGTTAATAAAAGAAGGTCTTGACAGAGCTCTCGTGAATTCTTTTGAGTTTTTTTTTTAATAATCGATTATGGTTTAAAATAAGTTTTTAAAAAAATATACCTAACTCTTAAACCCTAAAAAGCCAATTGGACCTGGCGATTTAATGGAAAAGACAAAAACATCACGACCGACATTCATATCGCCCGTCGTCTTAGCAAAATTTTTATTAAAGGGTCTTAGGGTCAAATGTTTGAGTGTCTTTTCTTGCCTTGGGTTGCTGCTGCAGTGCTGCAGGGTCGAAAAGGTTTAAATTTGTTATGTAGTAATAAACCAGTAATGAAATATATATGAAAGCAAAGTTTCAACGGGGTTTAAATATCTAAGCTAAAAACTTAAAGAGAGCGACAGGAGACTATTGAATAAAAACATTTAATAAGAGGATAAATAAACCAAACTAAATCTATGTCAATTTTATTTATCTTTCATTATGTTTCTGGTTCATGTTACTTAAATAAAAGAAACAACATTGTAGGACTTTCCCTTAATTTTAAAAAACCTATTTCATTAATTTCATGAAGTAATAAATAAATGAAACAATAAGTTAGGACCCCGGTGGGAAATTTCCCCTGATTTTTTTTAATCTAGTAAACTAAACTCTTATTAAATACGGAAGTAGAATTTTTGTTATTTCAAGTAACACCAACAGTTCAAAACCAACCACACCTTGATAAAGCAAAGCAAACTAGAAGCCTAATTAATTACCACAAGAACGCCATTGAGAACAAACTTATATTTAAAAAAAATAACATTATCTCATCACGCAAAAACTTAATTATTTTATTTTGGAAGTTACAGTTTGATCAGAAAAAAGTTATAATTTAAATAAAATACTAACAAAAAGGCGCCATCTTCTTCTTGGCCCAGTAAACTTAAAAAGGTGGAGAAGTCCGGGTTTACCTTTTTAACTATTTTTTCATCTTCTTCTTTTAGAAATAATTTTCAGTTAAAAAAAAACTTTACTGAGAGATATTTACACACAAAAAAATTTTTCTTTTCAAAAAAGCATCGAAAAAAAAACACACAATAGAAAACGAGTTACAGAAGGCGGAAGAAATTCCAACTTACCTGTGGCAGTTAGGTCCTACCTTTACAGGTGTTTTAAGGAGGTCACCTGTTGTCACTGGTTGTTAAACAGCGCCACCTGGGAGTGTCGTCCGTTTCTAACTACACTCAAAATAATAATTTTCCTTTTCTAACTTTAATCTGCATCTTACAAAAAGCAGGGTTGACTTTTGGAGGGTTTTTTTTTTTGTCGCACATTTTTACATACTTTCTTTTACCTTACCGTAAAAAATGAAATTTTCAAGTGGCTTATAATAGCTAAACTTGGCCATTTTTAACCATTAAATAGCCATTTTGGCTACTATGTTTTTAAATAAGTTAGGTAAAAAAAACAAAAAAACATAAAAACAAACATAAACATAACTCTTTGGACCCCGACTTAGCAAAATCAATAACGAGTCATTTAGATCTGTTCTAGGACAAGGACAAAATATAGATGTGTCCTCTTTTGCCTTATGTTACCAGGGCCGATATATCAGCCCTTTAAAGTCCAAAGGAATAAAATGTGGGACTGAAAAATATTTAATCATGTCTGCACTTGCATCAGTGAGTGCACTCACTGTGCTGTGCTGTGCTGCTGTGCCTGTGCACTGACTGCCACTTGTGACTTGCGTTGCGTTGTGGCACTGAGTGCAGTGTGCACTGCAGTGCAGTGAGTGCAGTCAATGAGTGCACTTGCGGTGTGAGTGCAGTGGCAGTGAGTGCACTTCAGTGGCACACAGAGAGCACAGAGGGGGCTCTCTGGGGTTTCACCCAACGATTCATCCATCACCCGACCCGACTATTCATCACGGTCTCACTATACATTTTTTAAAACTGTATCATCAATCCAATGAAAATAATTATATTAAGTTGTATATAATTTGATCCTTGATTGTAGTTCCATGAAAATAAATATTTTTAGGGCTTTCTGCGGTGGTTTATATTTGCACCCCTTGGTGCAAATATAAACCACGGCCTCGGGCGGTAAAAACTGTTGCTACGTGACCCGAAGAGCTGCGCCAGCAGCACCATACAGTCCGTGATTGGAATTGAGTGGAATGTGCTTGCTTGAATTATTTCCCTTGGCTTATCAATCAATTTATTGTGATAAGAACTTTTCCATGTAGTAACTCTTAAAAACATCCTATTTCTTTTGGTTTATCAATCTGTTACATTTGAACTAACGGTAATTCTCTATATCCACACCCTCGGGTGCCAATATGTATGAGTAACCATGCATCTCCTCCACTTGGCATCCGTCCAATGATGCGTCCCGTGTTGATTTTGCAGTTGGAACAGCTGCAGTGAAGAAGTGCCTCTACAGAGCGCACAAGGCCTGGGCAAAGTTTTTTTAGGGTCTCTGATTCTGCCGATTTCTCAGTACGCCTCCTCCTCCCCCTCCTATCTGCCTTGTCCGAAAAATCCAAAGGAAAGCAGAGCGGTACGCTTGGCACCATGTTGGCTGCAGGAGCTACCGGAATGAGCTGTTAGGCCCTAAAGGCCTAAAGAAAATCCGGAGTTGGAGTCCGTAAGGCTTAGGGACTCCAACTCCGGATTTTCTTTCAGGGTTTACCCCCTTAGCCTTTCCTCAGCTCAGGTAATTCACAAGGCAGTGGAGGTTTGAACTTCAGTTTTCCTTCTCATGGATGCCTGTCTTCCCAAAGACTAAGGGTCCATCTACCCATTGGGTTTAATAGGGCTTAGCCTTTCCTCAGCTCAGGTAATCCACAAAGCAGTGGAAGTTTGAACTTCAGAGTTTTCCTTCTCATAGATGCCTGTCTTCCCAAAGACTAAGGGTACATAGTGGGTTTAATAGCGCCCTCATATATTAACCTGGGTATTTTCCTGCCCGGCGCAAACTATACATTTATATACTTATAAAAATTAGGACAGCGAGGGTGGAACCATTGGTAAAAGCTTCGACTCTGGAATCGTAATACGCGAGTTCAAATCCCAGTCAAAACCATTGTAAATCTACCTTTAGCTGCCTCGAGCAATCGGAGTTCATTAACTCGGGTGAGCAACTTATCTAGGTTAAGGGCAACACTGAATGTAAAAAGCACAAGTATATAGTGCAAGAACATGTAAAAATGTCATTGTGCCTAACTTGGGTTGGTGCTCAAATGCTCGCGACCAATTAGATATAATATGATATTTACTTGGTGAGCACCCCCAAGTTTGGCTCAAGGCCATTTTTACGTGCTCTTACCCGGGCTTTATATATTCGGTGTTACCCTTCACCTAGATGAACTGCTCTCCCGAGCAATTAGATATAATATACTTATAAAAGTTGTGGTTGTATGAGACCCTACATTTTGTATCTCTTTAGAAAATAAAACCACGATAGTCATGGAAAAAGGTACTTGCTTATACATGGAGAGCTCTCCAGAAAATGAACAATAGTTTGAAAAAAAAATGATTCAGACCACTAAAATTTGCGTATGTACACTACAGTATTGTTTTTCGGTATAATAGGCTACTTTAAACTTTAACTACCTTAGAGAAAAGCTTTAGAAATTAAATTAGGAAAACTTAAATGAATGTCAGAAAAGCAAAAAAGCATTAGAAAGGAATTTTAGTATATATAAAATTAGCATTAGGGGTAATTTACTAGAAAAAATATTAGAAATATTATATTTACTCGGTAAGCACCAACTAAAGTTTGGCACAAGGCCATTTTTACGTGCTCTTCTTACCCGGGCTTTTTATATTCAGTGTTACCCTTCACCTAGATGAGCTCTGCTGCTCTCCGGAGTTAACGAGCCCGGGCTGCCCGAGGCTGCTAAAATGAAAGTTATGGTTTTGACTGGGATAATGATATTATAAATATATTTAGTTTAAAAAAAGGTATTAAGAATGATTTTACTTTATATTTTAAAAAAAGCAAAATGAATGAATTTACATGCACAAGTGAATAACTACTTCACTTTATAACGTTATGAAGTCACGACACTAAAGTAAAAACGATTTTTTTTTCTTAGGGTTATTTCCCTTTGTATCAATGAACTCTTTAGCTTTAAATTCAACTTCTTTTTTTTCTGCACAAAATTTATTCATTTCTCATTTTTTTTTATATTTTGTTTTTCTCAATTAGAAAAAAAAAAAGATATTTTTTCAGTCAAGTAGTTTATACCAACGTTAAAAATTAAATAAACTCGAACGTCTACCTTGTAATACGGCAAGGACTGGTTGGTTATCCTCGATCCGCAGTGTGTCGTCCGACTTACATGTAATTTAGAGATTTTAGAAATAATTTTTTTAATTGACTTTTTTCTATTCATCTTCGTCGCTTTTTCTTTTCATTAAAAATAAATCATGAATATCAACGTAAAAATACTTAAAGGAAGACAATGTTGCGTCAAGGTAAGTAATTGATTTTATTTCTAAATTTATAATTGAATTAAAGAAACGTTCATTAATTTTATCAACTTTGAAAAAACAAACTAGAGATAACAATTCGATTTTTTAACCCAACAATTCAATTTTAACAAAAATCAATTCGTCAAAAATAAATAATTACAAAAAAAAACTTTCTTTTTAATTTGATCCAGACGTTTAAAAATCTTTTCTATTCTCTCGAAGAATATTTTCTATGGTATGAATTTAAATCGTCAAATTAATAATTATTTCAATTTCTTCCGAATATTTTTGTTATTTAGAAAAAAATTATTCTACTCTAAAAACACAAGATTTGTATGAAATCACAACTAATTTAGTCGTTTTTGTCATAAAACTAAGAAAATAGCACCCAAACCTAAATAAAATCTAAGTTTGTTAATTGTTAGTTGTAGTAACTAACTGTTATTTATTGTTTTTGTTAATTAAACAAAACAAGTTATTTTAAACTTTAAAATACTTCATTGACGTTTAAGAAGACTCAAACTCATGATTCTTACTTAAAACAAACGCACTTTTTCTGTAGAAAGAAATAAAAACTATCAATTGCAATTTTTTTTATTCAAGAAATAAACTCTAATGTAATTTAAAATGATTTTTTTAATGTTTAAGTTAAATCAATAACATTAAACAAACTACAGGTAGGTCAACTGTTGGAACCTAACCTGAACCTCCATAATTATTTTTAAAAAAATAAAAATTAAAATCTGTTTAAAACAACTTATTTTTACTTAGACTTGAGATTAACCCTTTCGACCCTAAGAGGCCGATTTATCGGCCCTGACAACATAAGGCGAAATAAGATAAACCAGTATTTTGGGTTTAATGTTCTTCTAAGCTACTCTGAGTGACTACAGTGAGTTATATTTTTGTTAACATGCAGAGGCGTGTTTTAAGGACCCTAAGCTGAACTCACTAAAGTTACATTCTCTTTGGGTGCAAGCAAGGGCAACGCAATTTTTTTCCCAGACTATGTATGCAAACGATCAATCATGAAAAGTATGCAGAACGCATCATAGTGTCAGACAGCTGTTTCGATCTTGTTGGATCTCATCAGTGACACACAATTTTGTAACTTTTCAAACCCCAGGTGGAATTTAAAAATGCTAACCACATCATGCGAGATGGATATTATATTTACTTGGTAAGTGAGCACCAACTCAAGTTTGGCACAAGGCCATTTTTACGTGCTCTTACCCGGATTTTTTATATTTCGTGTTACCCTTCACCTAGATGAGCTACTCTCCCGGATTAACCAGCCCCATCTGCCCGAGGCAGCTAAAGTGAATACAATAGTTTTGACTGGAGTTTGAACTCGCGTAATACGATTCCAGAGCCCGAGCTTTTACCTATGCTCCATTGTCGCTGCCCTTGTGATGGTAGATATATCTTCACCTTTGCGAAGGCAGCTGAAGGAAATATGATTGGCATGAGATTAACTCAGAATTCCATCTTTTCATTTATAATCATATCTCATTTATTGTCAGATACAGCCTTTGAGTAATTACACACAGGGTCGTGCTTAGTGCCCCCGCAGACCCCGAAATTGTGAGGGCCACAAGGCTCCTTGACTTGACTAGAAAATCATCTATACTTGAAATATAAACCTATCAATCCATCTCTCTTTCTGTCTATCTCTTTGAATATATATTTTTCATATGTATGTATATATTATCTTTGATCGTTGTTTAGGGGGGGGGCAACTTACCTTTTTATAGGAAAGGGGGCCACAATACGCATTCTGTGTCGAGGCTGCAAGGTGGCTAAGCACGGCACTGAATACACATAATAGAAATAGAATAGCTTGAAATATTGCTTGTTATACTATAATCGAGTACCAGTGTTAAGTATTTCTATGTATTCTTATTATTTACTAGAAATATTACGGTCAAGTCGCGTTACAGACACCGGTTCCCGTAAGATTACCGAAGTTAAGCAACGTCGAGTCTGGTCAGTGGTTAGATGAGTGATCATTTAAGAATAACAGGTACTGTATCAGGACAAGTAACAAACCTGTACGCAGTGCCCCTGCTACTCCTTTTGAGATAACCATTTGTTAGACTACGCACATCTCTGTGTGATACTATATGATGATGACTAGAAATATTGCCCGTTCTAGCCTCAGGAGTTGCTTTGATGATCCTTTTTTGTTTTTGTTTTTGTTTTTGTAATTCAAAGATTCTTTTTTCTTTCTGCCGTAAATTGTTTTTTAAGCCAAAAAATATTTTAGTAAACTGCTGTTATATTGGCAGCGACGGCGGAGCATTCGTAGAAACTGGTGCTCTGGAATCGTAGTACGCGTGTTCAAATCCCGGTCAAAACCATTGCATTCACCTTTAGCTGCCTCGGGCAGATGGGGATCGTTAACTCAGGAGAGCACGTACAAATGGCTTTGTTCCCAACTTGGGTTGGTGCTCACCAAGTAAATATAATACTGTTACCCTAATGACCAACGCATTCTCAGAATGGACGCTACGGACTTGCAACAATCGAATATTTTAAATTTGATCTCTTGACTCGTACAGACATTTATATTATGTTTACTTGGTCGAGCACAAAACCAAGTATAGACATCTACAGGGTGTTCCAAAAGAAACAGTGCACTGAACATTTTCATAGGTATACATAAAGAAACAGTGCACTGAGCCATTTTTTGATCAACTGACGGAGAAAGAAAAGCAACAAGGCTGGTTCCAGCAAGATGGTGCAACTGCAACATACGGCTCGTGTCAGTATGGCTGCAGTTGGTGATGTCATTGGGAATCATGTGATGTCTCGTGGTTTGTGGCCACCTCGATCACCGGATTTAACACCTGCTGACTTTTATTTTTAGGGCAAATTGAAAGACTCAGTGTATGCAGACAATCCTCGGACTACGGATGAACTGAAGCAGAAAATAACAAGTGTTATTCAAAACATCAAACCTGATGAACTTGATTGCGTTTTTCAAAACATGCAGCTTCGCGCTCGTTTATGTCTGCAGGTGAATGGCGCACATTTTCAACAGTTATTGTAGATCATATTTTACTGCACGAGTCAATCCTCAATCGTACTTTAGTTGATAAGGTATTCAATTTGTGAATATTTGCAATAAATAGTATTTTTTCTTTGAGTTTTGTTTCTTTGGGTTATTAGCATATTCCTACTGCACTGTTTCTTTTGGGACACCCAGTATGAACGTTGTTCCAAAAGTTCATATACTCTTTATTACTTAGTAAAATTTCAAAGTGTTTACGGACTTTTCGGACGACCTTATATAAATATATTGGGTTGTCCCAAAAGTTCATATACTCTCTATTACTTAGTAAAATTTCAAAGTGTTTATGGACTTTTGGGACGACCTTATATAAATATATTGGGTTGTCCCAAAAGTTCATATAATCTTTATTACTTAGTAAAATTTCAAAGTGTTTACAAACTTTTGGGACGACTTTATATAAATATATTGGGTTGTCCCAAAAGTTCATATACTCTTTATTACTTAGTAAAATTTCAAAGTGTTTATGGACTTTTGGGACGACCTTATAAATAAAAAAAAAAAAAAAAAAAAAAAAAGACCTGAATTTAAAT
>JAUZSX010349278.1:0-22856 GCA_034780655.1 Idiosepius hallami
GCATATTAATCAACTTTTCATGAGTCATTATGCCTTTGGCACTCTACCCCAAAAGTCACCTTCAAAGAAGGCCACTCTCCTCCACAGTTAATGATTTTAAACTGTATGTTTGTCTCGACCGGAAATGCTGTTATAAGATACAACACAGCTTCTAATTGATTCTAAAATTAATAATAACTATATTTAACTATATTGAGCAAATTGACAGCATCATATTAAAAACCCGAAGCGACTTTTGGCCCACCCTGTAGAATAAAAAAAAAATGTTACTCTTTTCTGAAAGAATTTCACACGGGAGGGGAATTGTGAATATATTTAAGAATATCATTATGGTCCTATATAGATAAAACGATGCATTCTTTTACACACTTTATACACTATTTCTCCTGGTTCATTTCATGTAGAATTAAATTATAGTTTTTTGGCTGAGCTGCATCGATCTCAGATATAAAGACAATTATTTTTCTAGCCTTTTATTGTCTATATTTATCCAACTCTTCATTTAATCCCATTAAGCGTGACTGCTAAAAACAAATTCCTGTACATTGATACGGTCATAAAGCAGGTTAATGGAACGGGTTTGGAACAGCTGCACGGACAGTATTTGAATAGCTTTCTTCATTTTCAACGATACTTTTTTTTCCATTTTTGTATTTTAAGTTGTTTTTTTTTAATTACCTTTTGTTATTTTTTAAATAGAAAGATAAATGCTAACATCAAAATATACGAAAAATGAAAACGTCGAAAAATGAAGTTAATTGAACTGAAAATTAGAATACAAACTTAGCACAGATAATATAAATCTAAGGTTGTTTAGTAAACGAAAATAATATTTTTATCAAAAAATGTTAAAATAAACAAACCTATATTTAAAGCTATTAGAAAAATAACTGATTTTTTTTTCCAGTGATTGAAATATTAAACTTTAAAAGTTAACACACTTTTACTATCACTAATGAGTTTCAGGGTTACCAGTGTAGTCTTTTAAAGGCCAAATATGAATAATCTGACTTTTTTTTGCAACAGTTTGAACTCCAAATGTATATTTTGCCTATTGATCGTAAATTTGGCTTTTTTTTTTTGAATTATACAATATTAATTATATTTTTATTCATTTATTATTATTATTTTAATTTTTGAGGTAAAGCTTCATAATGTGGTTATTAACTTTATTGTTCGGATTTTTTGTGTTCATCTTGGTAGTTTATGATGTTTTTCTCCCTACATTTCGGCCTCGTCCAGCTCAGGTGATTAACCACAAGTTCAGATTGAAATACTGAGTCTTATAACGTATCACCTCTAATCAATGCCTTCCATAGTTGTTGACTATCGAACCAGGCTTTTGACCTATCAAACCCTCTGACCGGCCTGGGTAGGAATTGAACCGCTATCTTCTAACAATACTTATCTGGAATAGTAGACATTCCAAAGCCTATATAAGCTGCACCATGATCCCCGAAGGTATCTTTTAATGTTTTAAATCTAATTATTTGTTCTTAGTCAGGTTCGTTCTGGATTTTCAATTATATATATATTTTTTATTTTTGAGATGATGTAACATAGACTTTTCAATACGGGTACATCTTTATTTTTAAGAATTTTTGTTCTGATCTTCGTAGGTTATGATGTTTTTTCAGATTACGTTTCGACCAATCCACCTCAGGTCATCTTCAGGTGATTAACCGTGACCACAGATAGGAATGCTGTCTTGTGACCGTATCCACAGCAATCACTGCCTTTCATAGGTGTTGTCTATCGAACTACGTTTTTGATGTGGAAGTTTTGGGAGGAATTGAAACCACTATGTACGTAGCGAGAAACACATCATAGAGATGAAGACGAAAAGTCCGAAAAATTGAGTTAATACCCTTCTTACAGTATTATTTTCTATTGTTTGATGCTGTCAACTTTTTAACTTTGTTATATTTCAATTTTCTATTTATCTTATTTTCCCATTTGATGAAAATAAACATGAAACCTGAAATTTTGCATTTAAAAAATATATAAATATATTTATGTTTTTACTCTATTTTTTTTACTTTTCGTTTGGCCTTTTGCGCTTAATCTGGTCTGGCAACCCTGGTGAATTAGACTATCTAAGCTTAGATTTTATTGCAGTCAGAAAGTTTTTTTTTTTTTTTTATTAATCTTCATAGCTACATACCAAATATTTAGACCAATATATTCTTGAGAGATTTTTAAGCAGTAAAATAACAACGTTAAAGTCAGGACCATTAAGGAACTGTAATATCACATCTTAAATGTACTTTCTTTGTAATTCAAATGATCCATTTAGCTTGAAATCTATTCACTAATGAAAATGATGTATTCATTCAACTATGTATAAAAGACTCAATAATTTCTAAATGATATATATTGCATCGTATAACGTATGTAAATATATTAGAATGTCCAATGAATAATCTTTCATTATTTGTTTTTTTCATAAGACTGTACACATAGCCCTTGAGTTCTGAAAAGAAAAATACAATAAGAATAACAATTCTACGTTCCTTGTTTCTGTATATATGTGTGTATGATGGAAAATTTAATGAAAAAACAAAAACAAGAATATACTTAGTGCCGACGTGTTTCGGAATGTTCTTTCATCAGGGCACAATTATCATCACCATTAATTATTATTTTGATATTTGTTTGTCTATTTGGGCCTGTTGGGACAAGGTCTTTTTTGTCATTATTAAATCGAGAAATAAAACATTTTTAACAAAAAAAAAAAGAAAGAAAATTTTAAAGACATAAATAATTTTAATTTAAATTAGAACTCATCCATGTAATATTTTCTAATATGACGTAATGTTTTTTACTGTTCGTTAGAAACGCAATTATCTATGTCTTTGAAATTTTCTCTAATTTTTTCTAAATATTTCATTTCTTGTCTTAATAATAAAAAAGAAAACACTTGTCCAAAACAAAACCCAATGGACAAAAGATATAAAAATAATAATGATAATTTAAATGTGCCCTGATGAAGGAACATTCTTATACTTTAAAATGTATGTAGAAATAAGACAAATAGTAAGTTTTTAAAATAATAAATCAATAATCTATCTTAAATTTCTAAATAATAAATACTCTATTAGGCATGCCACTGTTTAAGCAAACATTTCTTCATTGATCGACAAAAATTCTATTTTAGACTATCAAGTTAAATATATTTGGTTCCTTGATTTGATCTGTATGTGTGTCTTCACAGAGTTATCGTATTTGATATTTTAAAAAAATAGGATAGAAAAAAATACAATTTGTGTAATTGTATTTCGTAGGCTGGCTTTTTTCGCAAATTGAGTCCCAATCATGCAAATTCTGTAATCTTAGATAATTAAATACAAATTGTATCGCAAGGAATTCGTGCTTTTCCTTGTCATCGAGTTACGTGATGACATTTCCATGCATAACAAAAATCTTAGAACCAAGTCTCATGTGAGAATAAATAAAATGAGATTAATAAAACAAAATACAAATACACCGTGGCTACATTTAGCAGATAAACTGGACACAAATTATGGGGGATACTGTTAAAAACTATAGAAATTAATATAGCATTTACATATAATTTGACGCGTCATGAGTAATTATATCACAAAATCAGCAAATATCCGTCTATTTATCCTGGTAAGGTTTTGCTATTCCAAAGTAAATCTTCACACCATCGTTTGTTCCGATGATAGTTTCGAATCTGGTTTATTAGTTTATCCATTTTCGTGTATCTAATGCTAATAAATAAAGCATATTATTTGTCTCTAAACAATTTTAAGAAAAACTCTTAAGATTTTAGACTAAATTTTTAAAGCATGTCAACTTTTTTAATCGGGGAAGTCTCTTTAGGACTGTGTTTAGGCAGTAAAATTTTGGAATCGTAAAACTAGTCGTTCGATTTGCGTTCATCATTGGACTAATAACCTTGAGAAAGGTATGAACTATATAGGGCATATTGTGCTATTAAAAAACTACGAATAGAAAAGAAAAACGTTTATCAAAAATGATTGTTCTTGGCAGGAATTAATTGACCAAAACTAGTTGACATTAAGTAAAGAAAACAAACAAACCTTCTAAAATCATTTATTATTAAAATATATTTTAAAAAATATTTCAACGCTTATATTTTCTTGTGATTAGTCATATGCGAATCAGATGAGAGCACTATTTTTTTCAATAGATTTTGTAATTGGGAATTCTGTTTTAAATTATTTTACAAATGTCAGCATCGATTAAATAAGTGAAATAATTAAAGACCCATAGGATTCCTGGGTTAAATCAATAGTCCTCACTAAAGACGTTGCCAAGAGGAAAACTGACAGCGGAGATTCCCCGTCAACAGAAGAAAACCGATATTTAAAAAAAATAGTATTCGTAAGACCTTCAATAATTTTAAAATAAACGCTATTGAGTAAATTTTATCACGTTGTATGTTACGCTTCTTCAGGTTTTCGGGACAAATAATTAAAATATAGTTATGTGTCAAACACTGATAAGCAATTAAAGAAAAATAATAGATGTTTTTACCTGGTTCTCTGGAAGTAAAATATAGGGTTATTCAAGTTTAAACACCTGGGTAGTGTCGATTTTGAGATAATCTGTGTCATTATCAAGTTATTACCTAAAGAATAAACATCTGGGCAGTGTCACTTTTGATATACTCCATGTCATTATCAAGTTAATAACTAAAGAATAAACACCTAGATAATGACACCCAGTATCTCCAAAATGACACTATCAAGTTTACTCCTAAATAATAAACAACTTGGTAGTGTCATTTTTCAGATACCTTGTGTCATTATCGAGTTTACTCCTAAAGAATAAACATCTGGGAAGTGTCACTTTTGAGATACTCTGTGTGTTTGTTAGGGTGGACAAAAGTACCATTGAGAAATCTTAACCAAAGCCAAATAAAATAAATGGGCATGCACAAGGCACTATTCCATAAGAGGATGTGGATAGACTTTGCGTAAAATCAAAACCAATGACGATGTACACTCTTAAATCTTAAACAACCCATAACTAATGCATCAAAACCATTAAAAAACTACATTCATCAAAACCAACAAAATTCACTCAAATTTGAAAGACTATTGAAAAAAAAAACAGAACCAAGTAGGAAATGGGAAACTAAGATGTGAAACAAAACCATTTCATGGAGAATTCCTAAGACGGAATAAAGAAGTTGCATACCCTTTCTGATAGACATACCGTTTTGAGTCCGTAAATTACTTTAGCTAAAAGATCACTCGCCGAAACAAACTTGTTTGCAGAAATATATATATATATATATATATAATATTTTTTTATATTTTTAACATATTACCACCAAAGTAAATTATCGACTGTATAAATCTTCTGAATAGTCAACGATAATTCTTCAGAAATCCAGAACCATCGAGTAAAAATAAAAGAAACATTTTTAGAAATCACGTTTTTTAAATAGAAAAAAAAGGCCATTCATTTATGACTAAATTATTAAATGTCAAACGCCTATGTATCCCCAGGCAAAAGAAAAATAAAACACTTCCTAAGCAACTAAAATTAAAATAACACAAAAGTTGAACATACAAACTTTGTTTAAAACATCTTCGAACCTAAAACAACACCTTACGATATTTGTCTGTAATATTTTTAAAAACAGAATAATAAAGTATTACAAAACACTTTTTTTCTTTGTGATAGAAGAGTTTGTTTTTCTCTTTTTCCTTTATTGCCTGAATCTTTCCCATTCTTTTTTTCGTAGTTTTATTTATTATTTTGAATACTGTAAGCAGTAAAATAAACATTTAAAGTATAAAGAAACATTTTAGATTTTAAAATACATAAAATCTGTTTTAAAAAATGTTTTTATTATTATTTAACAAATAACCTAAAATATAAAAAACAAAAAAAAAAAAAAAAAAAAAAAGAAAGAAAATACAACACTCCAAGAATAAGGAATATTTTCTATATTAGGTAAACAACTTTATCTATTTCATTTTTTTTTTATTTAGCTGTAATTTTTTTAAAATTAAGAATTGATATTACTTTTTTTCAACGAACAAGAAGAAATGGTTCCAGGGGAGGATGACAACTAATAATAACCATTTGAAAATTTATAATTGATTTTAGTTAGGCTCCAGTTTTCTTAAAAGCTTTTGCAGAAATGCTTCTCTATTAAAAGGAGCGTTTTTAAATAATGAGCAAATTATACTATCACTATTGCTCCATACTGTTAATAGTGGCAATCAAAAAAAGGTGTACAATTGATCATAGGAAAATCAAATAAAATCTCTTCCACAACACCAAGAGCAATTATAGCATTATACATGTAATTTGTTAGAGGTACGAGCCGGTACGTTAGGCTTTTGGACTCATCGGTTTGTTTCGAGAAATGTCGAACCGACTTTATAGGATTGGTGCGGTAAAATATGAAAAGGGAGGATACGACACGTGTTGAACAAGATGACGACTATAAAGACATAAAAAAGATATCCGTAGAATTGGTATAGGTTTGAATCTAATTGGCCTACCTATAATTTATTTATTTATTTTTATAATCTTGTCTCTATGTCGGACTTTTTCTTGACTTGAGGACACCAGTTATCTCAATAAAACTCATCTAAATGAAGGAAAAATAGAGTTTACAAAAGCCCAGGAAAATAATGAGTACGTAAGACTAGGATTGTGTCTAATTTGGTCTTGTGCTCGACCAAGTAGAGGTAACCTCACTGACTTATATAAGTACGACCGAATATTCAGAGTGTTATAATTCTTGAGAACTTGAAGATTGAAAACAATATTGTTTATGGTTTCCCTTAAATGGAAAAAAATGTTCTTGATAAAGTTTCGTATCGAATAAACAACTTGTTGTTGATTAAGTATTTTCAGTGTCATTTCGAGAACCAATATACAGGATGTGCATGCAAAATGTAGAGGGAACATCCCCAAAATATTCCGAGAGTTTAAAATTTCAAAATTAATTTAATGAACGATTTATTAAGAGTGAATTAAATAACAGTGAACTAATGAAACTATCGATTTTCTCGTATGTTATATTTACTTGGTAGAGCACCAAACCAATTTAGGCACAAGGCCATTTTTACGTGCTCTAAATACCTGGGCTTTTTTAATTAACTGTTAATCTTCACCTAGATGAGTTGTTCTCCCAAGTTAACGCGCCCCATCTTCCCGGGGCAGCTGAAGTGAATGTGATACTTTTGACTGGTTCTGGAATCGTATTACGTGAGTTAAAATCCCAGTGTTTTTTACCAATGCTCCACCGTTACTGCTCTTGATTTTTTCGTATATATTTAAATACATTGATCAAATTATTAAAAATACAGGACTATTATAAATATGCTTTCATACTTACACCTTGTACAAACACACACACACACACACAAACACGTAAGGTCGTAAACACGGGATGAAAAAATCATTTAGGAGAAAGAGACTAATATAAAACCTGCACCCCGATTGACCAATCAGTTTTCTGCCTTTGCTTCACACTGGTTAAAGGCCAAATGGAAAGAGAGCTTAATGAAACTCTCGTAAAAGTGTTAATTACTCGTACCCATAAACTGTACATTTTCGTTATCATGAGGGTTGGACTTCTTCTGCTAAGAAGTGGCAGACACCATAAGAGAGTAAGAAGAGTGGAGAACAGATACTAAAAGAAGGTGAATATGTTGCGTCTGTTTCATTACGCAATTAGAAAAAATCTAGAAAGACAAAGATGCTGTCAAAGTAATTCTAAATCTGAGTCGAGGTAAATCGTATATTAGATTTCGTTTTCAGGTAAAATCCGATTAATTTAGTCTTTTTAAATTTTCTCTACTCTTTCACACATTCTTTTTCTTTTCTTTATCTATATATGTACACACATATATATATATAAATTTTATGTACATGCATATCTCACATAAATATATATATATATATATTTCATCAGCATGATAATTATGCAGTTATTCATTTCGTCCTAATGATGACTTGTAGTGTCCTCTTTTTTTCACCTTGGCTCCTAACTCTCTTGTGTAGCTTATTAGGTGAAGTATCTGTTGTTATATATAAAAAAAAAACTTTTTGTAAGTTTTTCTGGACACTTAATTTATTCAGGCACATTTCTAATATATAAAATATCAAATAAAACCCATTGTCATATATCATTACTGCATCCTATACTTAATAAATTTCAAAATGAATAAACAATAACTTTAACCTTGAAACCAAAATAGGATGAAATGTAAATAAAAAATTCAAATGAAATAAAAAAATAAAACAATTAAAAATAATGAGGAAAATATTAATAAAACTGCCATAAAAAAAAACTTTTATTGAAAAAATGAATCTATTGAAAGAAATTGAAACTGTCGAAAAAATATTTTTCAAAAAATATATATCTGATTATTCCATATACACATTGTAATATTTTACAATTCACAAAATATTCATTTACATAAAAGTATTTAACCGTTAAAATTTTGTGACATAAGTCAAATTCACTATCATTTACCACTGACACTAAATTTTATTACTTTTTTTATGAGAAACAAAAAGGTCGTTTTATAATCCGACATTGCTTATAGAAATCCAGCCAACACCGGGTTAACCTGCTAGTGTTATTTTAAAAGGAATAAAAATTATAACCATTAAAAATAATTTCTTCAACTAAGAGAAAATTTAACATTTTCTTTTTCTCTTTTATATATTGATGAAATCTAATTTTTATTGAAATTTGCTAAATATTAAATATTATTAATATCATAAAAGTTAAGTGCTTCTTATCAGTGTGAAGAGTTCTCACAATTTAAATAATTATCAATTATTCAGCAGATTGTTAAGCTAAATGTTTTTCTCTTGGAACAGCCAAAAAAACGCTTGCAGAAATTTCGCAGTTAAAAATTATATTCCTGATAACAATACCCAAATAGTTCACAGGATTATTGCGTCTTATTTGTGAAACTTTATGCAGTAATATTTAAGCATATTAATTACATGTTTTGTCAAACATTCACACTTAATTTTGTATCATTTTTTTTTATAAAATGTTTTGAGGAATTTTTAATTAAAACAAGATAATTCGATATCATCATTGAAATTTTCCACCCCAAATACTTTATCATTAAAAGAATATTTATGTACACTTACGCATATATATGTGTGCATGTGACAGGGTGAATGCGAATATGTATGTTAAATTGCTTTGATGTTGTTTTGCGGCATATTCATTTTTTTTTAGGTTACTTACTGCAAATAACAATCTTTTTTTGATAAACGTTCTTTTTGTCAACACACATTTTTTTTCTAATAATGCAATGTTCACAATTTAATCCATCACTCGAGGAATGTGGAGATTGATACCTTTTCCAAAGGCAATAGGTGTATAAGTACGTGTATAATTTACGCACTCCCTCCGTCTCTCTGTGTCAGTCGTTATAACAAACAATTCATTTCAAATATCTAACACAAATATCCGGTAATAGTTAATGATATTAAACACTTTAACTATAGTTATTATCAAAATGATCTCTGAAGATTAATTTAACGTTCTAGCCTAATTTATTAAATATTATTATTAATAATCGAAAATATGATGTTTGAATATTCCCTGAAAAACACTCCTTCACCCAAACCCTTGCATTAGAAGCTCCTACGACAGGTACCATATTATAAATAGACCAGTCGATGGTACTTGGCATGAGCATTCGATTTCACCTATGGATTTGAGTGACATGCTCGATAATATATTACTACTTCTAGACAAGATATGACATTTTATAAAACAAATGAGATGGAACGTACATTTCCTTCCAAGCAACGAAAACAATAATAATGAAGACAACACAACAATCTGGCTTCAAAACAGAAAGAACATGCTCAAATCAATTAAGCGAATTAAATGGTTTCGAAAAAGATATATATAACATAATAAAACAAAAATATAAAAACATAAAAATTCATAAACAATTTCCAATATAAAATTTTTGATAAAACATAAAGAAATAAGTAATAGAAAAGAAATCATGCTCGCAGATAAAACCAGAAACGTATTGGAGCTAAATTCAAAGTATTACAAAAAAACTATTAAAAGAAAGTATAACTAAAACTGAGAAAAAAAGCCAACAACCAAACCAAAAATAAAAGGAACACAAAGGTCAGATAAATCGCAAGTGATTTAGGAAACTTTATCATTCCTGAATTAAAGTTAATTACTAAATTACAAAACCTCATCTCAAAAATTTAAAAAAAACTATATTGAAATCGCAAGTGTGTTCAAACTAAACTACAAAACAAACCATTTCACCAAAACATAAGCCATTATGTGACTAGTTGGTCATTTTGCCAAATCACGGTTCCAAGGTTTAAAGACAAGTAAGAGAACTTTTAAAATAATCTTGTGTGTAAATTTATTAATCCAACGAAAAATGAACACGGAAAAAAATTACCAAAATTATAGTAGCAGAAAAAAAATCATCTACCTAAAAAATTAAATTGATATTAACTAGCAATAAATTATTAGAAAACTAATCTAATGGAACGATATCTAACAAGCAAAATCCGCGGAAATTCTGCGTTATTTAAAAATTTTTCTAAAATGCTGAATAGAATAAAACAAATAGAAAATGCTTGCCGTAATTGTATAGCAAATAATTGAGGGGTGATCAGTGAAGGTAGGTTTTTTTTTTAATTTTAAAAGTTGCAGTATCATCTTAACATCATTATTTTTTAAATCATAAAATAAAATATACAACTAAATATCAATTTAAAAAATATGCAGAGAAAACGGTTTTAATGATCTATACCTAATAAAAGGCGAAGATAAAGGGAAGTGATTTAATCCTTTCTAATTACTATATGATGATGATCGTAATTGTGACACTGTACGGAAGTCAGACATGTGTATTAATATATAGATAAAAGCAGGTAGAATATGAATGATAATAAAAGCAAGGAAGATTATGAATATTTCTATAGAACATTCTATAATGCATGCATTTAAACTTAGGAAAATCTTATAACTATAAAGTAAATAAAAAAAAAACTTCCAATGGATAAATACGTAATTTTGATTGCGTCGATAACGCAATTATTGCTGTTTACCGAGCCTGACTTAATCCTGATTAAGAATATTTTGAAGTTGTACAAATGGCTTTCGTCATTAAACTTGTTCAGATGCTGGTAAACATTTGTACCTTACGAGATTTAATTTTATTCACGAATACACATAACTCGGTACAAAATATCCAAACAAATAAATCAAATAATATGAATAGTAAAGAATAGAAATGAGAAGAGTTTTAAAAGTTAAGTGTAAGATCAATAGGAACTGAAGATTAATAGTGGGTGTTCTTTAAAAATTTCATACGGTATCTATATTTAATCCGTTTGTCTCTGTCAAAAGTGTCTGAGACTTTCTGTCAAAATGAGATTTCATTGGAACATTTCAAATTGATTTGCACTCAAACGATATTGTCTACTTTTAATGTGTTTAGCTGTAAAACTATTGTTTATAATAATCACTTCATTGTTTAGGATGTTTAAGATGTTAATAATTCGGTTTGGGAGGATTTAACCTTGATCATTTTTAATAAAACCTTTACTATCACTAAATTATACCAATATGCTCCTGTTACTTCATTCTATCTCAGTTGTTTCTACTTAAGAACTAGTTAAAGTATAAATGCTGATATAAGTTAAAACGTCACCCAAGATGAATATTATAGTTTTCATAGAAGCAATCGTTCAATTTGGGAAGAGATTCTCATATGTTTCTTGTAATATTATTATCGATTCAAGATAAGTTCAATATCAGAGCAGCCCAACAAATAAAAAAAAAATGTCTATATTCTGGTGTCGTGTTTATTGAGGATAATTGTCCTCGAAATAGAGTTACTAACTTAAGGACCAGTGTCTCAGGATTGACTTAGATGGCAACAAGCTAAGAAGAGAAGGGTTAATTGAACCAAAACCAGTAATGAGAAAACCTCATGCCCTACAGACAGACTAGAGATAGTTTCCAAATTGTAGATATGAAAATAGTTAAAAATTATTGCTAAAATACGAGTTAATAAGATAATTACTTTAATGGTTAGAGAAAGATAACCTTTATTTACAATTCAGAAAGTGAATTGAATCCACTTCGATTTTATTTAGTGAGTCTATGGATACCACAAATATAAAACCTTCATAGGGTTAAGCGGCAGATTGTTATAATGAAATATATCAAAATTACAATGCCAAGAGTACTTTAAAATTACACCTAATTTTTCCTACATGATGTAGGGCTTGAAATCCTAAGTTAATTCGTTTTATCAGTCTACTTAATCTTTACCAAACCTTTTTCAAAACGAGCATAAGGATGCGTCAAATTTTCTTATTTTACTAACTTACCAATTTCTCTCTCAAAGAAGATAATATAAAACGTCAGCTACTATAAACGTTTCATTTCTCAGTAAATAAACTATAGGCACCCTTCGAGTAAGCGATTCTTTCTTGAAGAGAATTCGTTTTAGCCGACAGAACATGGCGCCGGTGATATAAAATCAATTACTCTGATCACCGCGATAACTATTTCCCTTTCTTGTCTGCCTACTCACCGCTGTCTATAAGCAATTGGTCTTTTCGAAAACTAAGATGAATTAGTCACTTCCAAAAATTTTCTCAAATCAAATGAAATTCTGTAGAACAAAGGTTATCTGCGCGTTCCTTCAAGCCAAAAACTTTTTTATTTTTAACATAAGAGTTAAGAAACACCATTACCTGTTAGAACACCGATGTTAAGCAATGACGAGACTCTTTAATAGTATTAAGAGTGACCACTTCAGAGTAACAAGTACCGTGTAATAAATAGACTAGTCGATGGGACTTGCCATGAGCAGTCGAATTCACCAATGGATTTAAGTGACATCTTTGATAATATATGCTCCGACTCATCAACATAGAGCAAATGATAATATATATATATATATATATACAGGCCGGGCTTCTAACCATTGGGCTTTCGCTGTTTTTACATGTATAATTACAAAGTTCTCCAGCTAACACCATTCTAGGAAAGGGAGAAAGAGTTTATATATATATATATATATATATATATGTATATATATATATACACAAAAACTCTTTCTCCCTTTTCCTATATATATATATATATACATATATATATATATATATATACACAAAAACTCTTTCTCCCTCTCCTAGAATGGTGTTAGCTGGAGAACTTTTTAATTATACATGTAAAAACAGCGAAAGCCCAATGGTTAGAAGCCCGGCCTGAAATTTATAAGAAATTTATTCGGTCCTAACTAGAGGATTTTTTTTTTGGCAACTGTGCTGAGGAGCCGTAGACAGCAAATATATAATTTGAAGCTGTTTATAAATAGCTAAATAAATATATATATATATATATATATATATATATATATATATATGGGAAAAATAAAAGTTTAAAGGGTTTGCAAACAAATATACGTATGTGATTTTTAGTTCGATGTGAAAACAACCTGTACATTTAAAATCTTTTAAAAAAAATTTTAACAGAAAATGTTCTCAAATATCAATTAATTTAAAACTTACTTTATTTCTTTATTCAGATGTTATTCCTATCTATTTTTAAGTGTATACTTTTATCTATCAATGATAAATTACAACTCCCAATTCCAAAGTAAAAACCATTACATGAGAGACAAATTCATACAAAATACTTCGAATATTTATGCAGGTATTTTATTTTAATCCGAAATCAGTTTTTTTTTTAATGATAGTTACTTTGACGAAAAGTAATGAAAATAGAATAAGTTTGAAATCAAAGTAGAACTGAACTATTTCGTCGGGCATAAATTATTTCCAAAGAAATTGAACAATCTCTATCATTTATCATTATATAAATTACAGTAACCAGTTAATATCAACTACCAACAATTTGAGGATTAGGACCAAAATTACAAAATACAAATAATAAAAAGAAAGAAAATCTACTTAGCTTGATTTTCTAATGTTGTTTTTTAAAATGGTTTTAATGAAACTCAAAACTATACTATTTAAAAATCAATGCTTAAATGTCATCCGTTCATCATTATATAGCGTGCAAAATACCCATAAATTATATGCGACTATTGTCAAAAAAGGTCAAATTGGTTATTACACTAGAAATCTGATGGATGACGTTTTACATCCAATTCCCATTATTTATTTAGAAGCCATTAGTCTTAGATTTAATCTATTTCCTTTAAAAAAAAAACGATTATCGATAATTTTTTAAATCTTCAAATTTTAACTTTCATTTAAGAATTGATTTTTCTTTTTTACTCTTGCGTGATTATTTTTAACTAGATCTTTTATTTCTTTAGCGAATACTGTCCTGTTCCTAACTTAATTTCATTTTATTTTTTCTGAATTTAATTATTTATTCTAACATCTTCCTATCTTTTCTTACATTAATTACTGATTTTTTAGCTCCTCATCGTCATCTTTTTTTCTTTCTACTACTTTACAACATATAATATTTCTATTGCTAATCTTCATTTTTTCAATTTAATTGTTTTCTTTCTTATTTCCCTTATTAATCTTGTTCAATATCCAATCATTATTTGTTGCGTTTTTGTGTGTTTTTTTAGCTTTTCTTCAGTTTGTAAATAATTTAATGTTTTTTTTTAATTTAACGAACGACATTTGTCAAATACTGAACTCCTTAACCTTGTCAAATAGACGAAATTAAACAGTGTAATATTTATTTTTTTGTTCTTTTATATTCTTATAAACCTTACATTTTTTTTCAATGTTAATGATGCTTGATTGGTGATTATGTTAAGCAATCATTGTTTTCAAAAAACGCTGTATCTGTTATCCTTGATTAGCAACGAAAAGAGGAAAAATCTTATATGCACATTTTTTTTTCCTATAAATTTTTTTTATGTTTTAGTAATTAGAATGACGATATTTGACCTTTGAGAGCATGACTAAAAAGGTTTTTAATTTTTCATTTTTTTAGAAAAATGAAGTTTTATACCGATTAATCATTTTTCTTTAAAATCTTCACACGTTATTTTTACTTGTGTTTTTAATGCATTAAAAATACTGCATAAACTAATTTAATGACTTTAGTTGAAAGAGCTTTGAATTCGATATATTATTACATTTAAATGCGTTTATCGTTGAGCAAACACATTTGATAAAACATTTGAATTGTCTCATTCACCAAATGCAATTACATAATAAAACTAAAAGTCCTTAAACAACTCATTTGCCATGGCAAATTTTGTAATGACATTGAATGCAAAATTAAAATGAAATGCCTTTTTTGAAAAAAAAATTGATGGAATAAAAGGAATTATAATATTTCACCAGACAGGATTAAGAGAACTAAATGTTTGTATTATAAATGTTTTCTTTTTCAAATAGATACAAAATATTAATGGGAACTAAAAAAATAAAATCAATCTACACCGGAAATTACGTGGAAAATTTTAAAAATTGCGCAAGCTTACAACAATACCACCAAACGATGCAACCTTTGTTTGCAAGAAAAAACTCGCGATGGCGACATTTTTAGATCAACAAAACCTTTTGAACGCTTGTTCAGAGTTGGTCTCAAAATGTCGCCTCCAGAACAAGCTCTTGCTAAGGCAGGTAAACGTTTATGATACGAACGATTAAAATCTACAATAATATGAAATTTAAAATAACATGAAAAACGCAAAAAACATCATTATCAGTCTGAGGATTGCTTTGACATGAAACTTAAAGTATATTATATTTACTTGGTGAGCAGCACAATCCATGTTTGGCACATGGCATGATACTTTAAGTACCCAAAAAACTTAACTCCAAATTATTTATTATATATATATATATATATATATATATATATATAGAGAGAGAGAGAGAGAGAGAGAGATCTAAAATTAATCCCTAATATTTATTTTTCTGTTCGTAATTAAAGAAAAAAAAACATCTGCACATGAAAGTAAAGATAATAAGTCATTCATAATCTTTATACGGACGTCATGTTTAAGCGCACTTTTGTTTTGATTTTATACGATTAATCTGCATTGGAATGGTAAAAAGGTTGTTCATCTAGGTCATACGACAAGGCACGATAAATGCATTGGCTGCTAAAGCGGATAGGAAATTGTTATTTTGCAGGAGTCAAATTACTTTTGACGAAAGGTCACAGTTATTTCCACTTGTATATAATAGCTCTCTCGTCCTACACAAGGATTTAGCTATTTGCTTATCTATCTAGCTACCAATCTATCATTCCCTTTCAACCTTCAATATCTAATTATATGCACATACACATGCATATACAAAATATTCAAAATTGTGTGTGTGTGCATATATATATATATATATAGTGGAGCATTGATAAAAGCTCGGACTCTAGAATCATTTTACGCGAGTTCAAATCCCAGTCAAAACCATTACTTTCACTTTAGCAGTCTCGGGCAGATGGGGCTCGTTAACTTGACAGAGAATCTCATCTAGGTGAAGGGTAACAGCGAATTTAAAAATAAGTAATTTTTACCAAAATGATTAGTTCATTTATTTTTTAGAAATAAATAAATACAATGTCATTAATTACTCTAACATTAAGAAAATATTAGAAGCTAATAATATTCAAGAAAACTAGAAAGCAGAGTTACAAATAATTTTTCATTTAAACAGTTAAAAAGTTTGATATTTTGTATTTCAGATCCTAAAATAATAATCAGATTTTATAGTGCTAGGAGTGAATCAACGTAAGCGACAAGAATATATTAAGCTTCATTATCGTCAAAATGAATTGGAAAGTGACTTTATATAGAACATTTCAAATATCCTAAGTTTCTTTTGAGTGACTCAGCAACGGAATTGTGCTTCAATTTGTAAATAGTAATTACACCGAATTCACAGACTACTTAACTTTGGTTTGATTAATCTTTTAGCTGAATATCACAACCTTTAGATCATTAAATGTCAATACCATTTCTCTCTGTAATTAGATAAGTTGTAGCACTTAGCCACAAGCTAAAGACAATGTGGTGCCTCAACTTATTGAACAGGCATTTTGAAGGAAAGGAAATGTTTTTGTGTGGTACTCTCTGGGACTCAGTCATCAAAATTCCTGTTAGGGATCAGAGGATTTATCAGAACTTGTAACTGAAAGGGGTTTTTTTTTTGCTATATTCTGTTTTTATAATAGATGTTGAAATTTGATTAGGAGTGTGCTGCTTTTTTTTTTAAATGATAATTGTTTGTCAAAGAGTGCATCACACGATTAACATTATCTTGCTTTTATTGTTACGATCAGGACGAAGCCCAACCACGTAATGGAATGAAAGGACTAGAAAGATGAGACGGTGACGAGACAGGATTAAGTTCAAAACTATCTAGGGATGTCCATGGTGCTCCTACCTTGCTCCAAGTCATTGAGAAGGTTATGCTAGTAGTGAAGGCTAAAGCAGTCTAAGAGGGCTGTAGTGTTACACGAATTCGCGTTTTTAACGGAAGCAGAATGAAAATTATTTCAAAGTGAAGTAACTTTAATTTTTATATTTGATTCGGGGAAAGGGTTACTCAATAGTTGTATTTGCATTAGAAAAAAACTCTTTTTGAAATCTTTAGATGTATATTAACTTCTTTAACGTTAAGAATAAGATAGAAGAATATTGATATTTCCATTATTTTTTCAAAATGTTAATACTTTTGCTGTTGTTTGTTAAAATGTAATTCAGTTATTTTTTTCAGTTTATAATTTCAAATGATATATATTTGTATGTATGCATATTTTAGTATTAAAAGAAACTGATTGTGAATTATTCTTGTATTATTTTATCCATATTTGGAATTCAATTTAATTGACACGCAGACTCCCAAAGGACAAAGGCTAAGGACATTATTACTAAAACACGAAAATTTCTATTGACTTATTAATGGGCTGATGGAATTAAGAGAAGTTGTCAGAATTTCTCACGACGATGTATTCCTCTCAGCTGAACATATCACCATATATTTATTTCTTCGCTCCCATCTGTCTTTCTCTATTTCTTTCTGTATCTTTGTATAATTTTGTATCTCGTTTTCTTTCCTTTTCACTCTCACTAACCTCATGCTTGATGATGATATCCGTTCGTGTACGTGCATATTCCCGATCAATTTTTCAAAGGGGAAACCGAGGAAGTGCTAAATAAAAACATAAATCCTTGCATATTTCAAGTTGCCGCTCTGATGCCAGTAAAAACAAAAGCCCACGAAATCCAAGAGAGCCAATGCATCATTAGATCATAAATCTTTCTGCTCATGAAAATCTAAATATATTTGCGGTTGGCTAAATCGATAATTGCTATTCCTTCGTGTAGAAATGGCGACCATTGTATCGGCAACTTTTTCCGAGTTGCCGAATCGATACTCCTGTTTTTGGTGTGATGCATTGATACATATCGATAAAAATAGATTTGAACCTGGAGAGTTTTGATAACCCTGATTTCTCTTCATATAGCGTGATTTTTTCGGGGACAGATCAAACGAAGTGTTGGAAAACAACCAAGACAAAACACTTGATGAGCGTATCAAGTGCACGAAACTATCTAATAAACAGAAGTTTAATAAATGATACGTAGATGTATTTGCATATATTTAGTGTCACAGGGGTTAAGTATTGCCTTTAAAAACCATATTAGAATAAAAGCTAATTCACATTTTTTTTTATTTAAACTTTTTTTATGATTCCAAAGCCCACACTGATATGATTTCCTACAAAACTGAATCTTCAAACTGTTTAATATGAGCATAAACCAAAAAAATTCTAATTAAATCAAGTAATTTTTTTCCTGGAGATAAGAAAATATTTATGATATATACAATAGACAGATAAATCTGAACAGTGCAATGCGGCTGTCTAGCAATTTTCATTCTCTAACATAGATCGAATATCCACGCTTAAATAAACTTTTTACTCATAATTTTTCAAAAAATATTCTTGAATCATATGAGCTTTATATTAAATAACTATCGCATTATTTACAATCGTTCTGCATACAAATATGACAAGTTAGTAATAATAACATTTATATCTGCTTACAGCTTTTAGAGTTGGTAAATGTGGATTTAATTTCAGTATAGATAATATCTACTATTGGAAAATGCCTTTGTTCGTTAGTTTCTTCCTTTTCAAATTAACCCCCGTAGTTTGTTTTATAACAATGTACAATAAAATATTTACAATCTCAGAATTCTTTTTGAAAACATTTCGGCATATGTACATACGTCCAGAACAATTGAAAACAATATATCTTAAAGAATTTTCCTTCTCCAATGTTATTGAATGCATACGGTTATTGGTTGAAGATATATGTGAATTTCTTGTGCAAAAAATCTAAAGACCTGTCCGTTCAACACTTGACGCCCATTGATAGATTAATGATTTAATAACGATCGATCAGGCATTAAACCAACAACTGAATCCTTAAACTATCTATCTGTGAACATCTTATGCTCTACAATGCTGAATTTTTATATTCCATTGCTCACCATTGTGTTATGAATAGACTAGGTCAAATTTCTGAAAATGCCAAGAGTAAATATTTTACAGTAAAAGATCCACTATTTTAAAAATATTGATTCTGTCTCTGAAATAATAGTAAAATTTCTTTGAAAAAAATAATAATTTCAATGATTATGTTTGTTAGTTGTTTCTTTTGATTAGCGGCATATCAAACTTTTAATGTCCATCAAAAGTAATTTTGATGTTTTATTTTATTGAATAACACAATTTGCACTATTTAATCTATAGCCAGAGGGAATGTGGGGATTCATAAATTTCCAAAGGTATTATTTTACTCTGGAGTTTTACTTTTGAATTACCCTATATTTAACTATCTTTCATTTTTTATCACTTGTTCTTGCAGTCCACTAATTCCAATTTACAAACTAACATATTTTCTTATTTCGTTTCTATTACTCATTTTATAATAGACCTTTTCTTTTTCTCTCTTCCTATCCAACCACTTCTCTCTTTGTGTCTCCTGTGTATGCTTAAACGATTTGTCTATCAAAATATCTAGTTCCATGATACCACTAATATTGTTTCATGACATTTTTTTATTAATATGTGAAAGATGTTATTGTATCCCACATGGCATTAACTACTTTTTTGCATATGTTAATTCAAGAAGCATTATTAATGAAATATAACCAAATATTGCATGGCATCTGGAGAGGAAAAATAATTTAGTCATTTTTCTTTAGCGCATATAATAATATTTCAGTCACACGAGTACCCAAATGTGATATTAAATTGAAGATTAATTAGCAGAAATTTTACCTGGATGAAATTTGATAACTGTTAGCTAAATTATATTTATTATTGTTGTGGCGTCGTAGCCAGTTTGTTGTGGAAAAATGACAAAGACAAGGTAGACTGTATAAACGTGTATTAACAAATATAACAGAAATATATACGGCCGCTGGGGCAACCTGCCCCAAGACGGCGTCGGCGACTACCAGCCTGGAAGTCTAGGCTCGAAGTGTCTCTCTCGAAGTCACGCGTCGGTACCGCGCATGCGCCGAACTCTGCTGAGTCGGCGAGTCTATCATGAGGGGTGTTTCAACTCCCCAACACATTTAAAAGAGGAAAGGAAAAAGACAACATCATAGCGTATCGCTCCATCTAGAGAGGAAGCGGCGGGAGGCTATTGACGCATTCTTCAAGTCAGAGCAAGGCACGCTAAGTGGGCAGTCCGTGAGTAGGTGAGCGATTGTCTGCTCATCATCATAGCGTATCACTCTATCTAGAGAGGAAGCGGTGGGCGGCTATTGACGCATTCCTCAAGTCCACGTCAGAGCAAGGCACGCTAAGTGGGCAGTCCGTGAGTCAGTGAGCAATCGTCTGCTCGGCAGCACCACATGGGCAAACTGCGCCCCGAGCGAAGCCCCGAGCGAAACCCCGAGCGAAGCCCCACCTCTTGAGATTATCTCTCGTTTTCGCCAACTTCGCCCAAGCACGGTTTAGTGTCACCCACTACCTGCGGAGAAGGTCCGAACCAGCCGCTAACTCCTCCGAGGGCTTGGGCAAGGCATTATTGTCCATTGTGATGGACTCATTTCATCGTCAGGAGCGAAAGGAGGCCACCGAAGAGTATCCCAGCCTTGCGACTGAGGGGAAGGTCCGAACCAGCCGGCAACTCCATCGAGGGCTTGGGCAAAGTATTATTGTCCTTTATTATAATGGACTCATTTCATCGTCAGGAGCGAAAGGAGGCCACCGAAGAGTGTCCCAGCCTTGCGACCTGAGATGAAACTTTTGCGGGATTTCAGGCGTTGGGGGGGGGGGCCTTATGTCCATACAAATGGTGTCAAAAGACAACGAAATTTGATTAGCGAAAATGTTCTTATTCAGTCTTGTAGCGGAAGATAACGAGCTGTAGTTAATAGCAATAGTCTTCATCAGTTGTTTTCAAACATTTTTGGCCAGCGCTCCCTTTACCACTGAACGAAAATGCCAGCGTCCCCCTTTACCAACGACCGCCATAATGACGGCATATCTAAAAGAATATATTGTGGAAATATACTGGCACGAACGTCTTTAATTAAATCGTCCTATTTTTCCAGCATTTTACCAACACCAATATCACATTTTGTACCAATATGGGCGTGGCGATGTGTTTATCGGTGTCGTCAGTTGACGTCACACTGAGTATAAAAGACACAATCGCCACGTCAGAATTCAGAGTGGGCTTAAAATCTAGACATGATGCACTTGGCCGAATAAAATGGTTAATCGAAAATGTCCGTCTTCGTGTTGTGAATCATCTTGATTCCAGCTAACAACTTTGAAGACCAAAACGGAGATGGGCAGCAGGGAGAAGCCCCTCTCCTGGAGTCTGGAAAGGATCAGAACAACATCTAAGTTGTGAGTAGCCTTTTTCAGATTTCCAGTTCGACCTTTGCCGACCAAGAGACGACCGTCAATCGACGCGAGTGTGAGAACGACCAGAAAAAGACGACACACCCACGGGTGAACAAACATCAACGTCGTAACATTACAGGGGGAATTTGGGGATTCATACCTTTCCCACGGGTATTAGTCTTAATTATAACGCAAACAACTGGATTTCGAACTTGCATTCTACGATTCCAAAAAACCGACTTGCCAAATCGACTTCCCTGAATATATTTAGTTAAAATAAAGTGTAAGTAGCCTTTTTCAGATTTCCAGTTCGACTCCTGCCGGTCAAGAGACGACCGTCAATCGACGCGAGTGTGAGAACGGCTAGAAGAAGACGAGACGACACCCACCGACAGGTGAGCAATAACAACAATCAAAATCGTCGTAGTCTTAAAATTTTACTGTAATAGCTCTAAGCCCCCTTTCTAATTTTACCGCCCTCACATACGACTACTCACTCACCAGTGCCAACCATGAAAGATCATATCACCCACTTTGGGCAGCGAAGGTGGAGCATTGGTAAAAGCTCGGGCTCTAAGATCGTATTACGCGAGTTCAAATCCCAGTCAAAATCATTATATTCACCTTTAGCAGCCTTGGGCAGATAGGGCTCGTTAACTCGGGAGAGCAGCTCATATAGATGAAAGGTAACACTGAATGTAAAAAGCCCGGGTAAGCGCACGTAAAAATGGCCTTGTGTCAAACTTGGGTTGGTGCTCACCAAGTAAATACAATATCACCCACTTTGAAAAACACTACATAGTAAGTACTGACAAATAAAAAAAAATAGACATTTAAACAAAAAAAGTAAAAGATTTCAAGAATTTCTTTGAAGTTCAGATCTTTTTAGGCATCCAATTTACTAGTAAACAAGTAAATATTTATTTTGTCAAGCACCGATCGTTGTAAGGCACAAGGCCATTTTTACGTGTTAGTTACATCA
>JAUZSX010349279.1:0-10190 GCA_034780655.1 Idiosepius hallami
CAGAATTTGTGAAGTTCTAATTAACAATCGGGGAACAAGACTTTATTAGAGTAAATTTGTGTTGATATTTTTGTTTTCAAAATGTTCTTTTTATTATTAGTTTCTAAAGTTTTGTCTTGCACTATCTTGTTAAATTTTATAAAATTTCTATGTAAAGTTAACCAGTCTCAATTCTATAGTTTTTAGTTCATTTAATAAATGAGTAGGTATTATAGGTTTAGTTAATAACTTTTCTGTTTGGCTAGTAAATGAAATTTAGTCATCAAAGGTCAACTAAAGGTAAATTTGTTTACAAGAAGTGATCCTAGTCACTAGTTGAGAGTTTGGTTGGTTGTTTGTTTTGTGGTCATTTTAATGCTGAGAACAACTAGATAAACATTATTTCTTATACATAGTTTTTTTAATACACAAAATGCACTATAGGTGAAGGAAAGATGGGTATTCATACCTTTCCCAAGAGTATTAGTCGACATGTAAACGGAGACAGAACTACTTGGATTCAAACCTGCTAACCACAATTCCGTAATCTGATTTCTATCCACTGGTTTATGTCGACCGCCCCCTGGTTGAGAGTATTTGATGCAAGTAAATGAAATAAAAGCAATAGAGACAGATAACACAAAGGAGATTATCAGATGGAAAGAAGGGGGGAAAGTTAGAGAAAGTAAGAAAGAGAGCTTGAATGAGGGAAGAAGGTTTAATGAATGAAACTTAAAGCTACAAAAAATTAGGATTTAGGAAATAGCAAGGGAGGTAATTTACAAAGAGATCAACAAAGACAGACAAGGAAAAGGGGGAGAGAGAGACAGAGAGAGGGTGGGTGTTAAGGAAAATGATCTGGAGAAATAAAAAAAAAATCTCAAAAGAAAAAGAGAGAAGGATGGAGAGAGAGATAGAGAGAGAGAGAGAGAGAGAGAAGGAGTGGCTGTACTTTAGAGCTATGGAAATTGTGGCTTTAAAGGAATTAACGGTTCTGGAAACAGACACTTTAATGATGATTATGATGATGATAGTGGTGGTTGTGATGATGATGATGATGTTGGTGGTGATGGATGTGGTGGAGATAACGATGATGGTAGTGGTGGTGATGATCATGATGGTAATGATGATGTATTGGTGGTACTGATGATGGTGTGCATGGAGGGTGGTGTTAGTGATGATTATGATGATGATGATGATAAAAAGAAAATCATCAATCATTATTGGCAGCGTCATTGGCCAGCTCAGTTGAAGTGACATGCGAGGCCATAGCTGGTCGGTCAGGCCACAACGGAAATTTACAGGATGCTGGCTTCATTTGATCACAAGCACCAGAGGATCATGTCACCCTGGGCACGACAAGTGCATGGACCGACGGATGGTGTGCACTAAAGGCAAGGCGAATGTTGCATGAGGTTACCATGGTAACGATCAAGAAAAGGCGATAAAAACCAATTGCAAATGGGGTAGAGTGGCAGATGTAAACGATAAAAAGCAAAGACAATACAATCAATGGAATGAAAAAACATCTAAAGGAAGAAAAGGAGGAATTGTATATCTTTATTTTTAAGATAAAGAATTCTTCTTTATTTCTCTTTGAATATATTATTGGATCATGCTCACTGATTTTATATATATACATAGGCTGATGTCATGGCGTACCCTATATACCCTACTGGCCAAAATTCTGGGACAGTTTAGTATTTTTTCAATTTCTTAAAAACTCTTTGCAGGAGTACTACAAAACTTACACACATATTAATATACCTCTATGTTGATGCTCTGTATGTATTAGAGTGCATGATAAAAAAATAGAAAAAAGCCATGAGCATTTGAAAATTTTACTCAAGTTATTCAAGGTTTTCTTTGGTGGTAGAATTTGAATTCTTGAAACCCTTTATAACTCTACAAACGGCACTTTTGGACAGCTTAAAGTCATCGGCTATCTACCATAATGAATGGTTTTCACAATTAAATTTGATTACTGATTCCTTGACGGAAGTGTCATAATGATGGTCAAACCATCTGCAATGACTACAAAGTAATGTAATCAACTTATTCATCAATGTTGTACTTTAAAAAAGTGGAAATACTGACTTCACAATTCACAATGAAGTATTTTCTTCAGTTTATCCCACAGTTTTGGCCACTTTATTTTCAAAGTAAAAATTTAAATGAAGGTAACTTTTTTTCTATTCTTTATAATGAACCGTTATTAATACAGAATATTAACATAGAGATATATTAAAATATGTGTAAGTTTTGTTGTAATTCCGCTAACAGCTCTGGAGAAATTGAAAAAATACTAAACTGACCCAGACTTTTGGCTGGTAGAGTGTGTGTGTGTATATATATATATATATATGTAAAAAAAAAAAAATTGATATATATATATATTTACATTATATTTACTTGAACAGCGGATCAGACAGGCAGAGATAAAGAAAATGATGAGAAAAAATAGAGAGAACAAGGACATTAGCTTGGTCCCTACCCGCTTCTGTCCTACCTGTGGTAGAGGCTTTCTAGCTAATATTGGCCTTATCAGTCACTTAAGAACACACAATTAAGTCAAGAAAATGGTCATCCTTGAATTCAAGGGACGAACAAAACTACTACTTGGTCAAGCACAAACCCCAAGTTAGGCACAAGGCCATTTTTACATGGTCTATATACTTGGTTTTTTTGCATTCAGTGTTGTCCTCGCCTAGATGAGTTGCCCTCTTAAGTTAACAAGTCACATCTGCCCGAGGCAGCTAAAGGTGAATGTAATGGCTTTAACTGGGATTTGTGTTCAAAGTCCACTTTCGCTACCCACTTCATATTCATTTTATTGTTATATATTTCATATCAATCTCATAATGGTAGCTGCTACTTCTTAATTACCACAAGAAGGCAAATCCCGGTGACAAGTCGTAAATGTAAGAGTTGTCTGTACAGATGTACAATACACTCCCTTTTCATTTGGCCTTTAACCTGTGACAAACAAAGCAAGATAACTGATTGCCCAAAGGGGACGCAGGTTTTTATATCAGTATCCCTCCCCTAGATGAGTTACTCACTCAAGCTAACAAGCTTCATCTGCACAAGACAGCTGAACCTCAATATAATGATATTGACTAGGACATTTAATATGATTCCAGAGTCCAAGCTTCCACTCTACACTATTTACAACTGTTTAAATGAAAGGCCTGATTAAAAATCCTTGAGAAAGTATGGGGAACCATTTTCCATTTTTCTCATAATTTCTTTGTGTAACAATATTAACAAACCAACTGGTTGAAGTAATAGTGTCACCCACTTGTGGCTGTGAGGTTTGCTGAGAGCTGCCTTATCGAATTGTAATGAAGCAAGAACTTTCAAAATTAACTTTTGAAGTGTGTGGTTTATTTTTCAAGCACACATATTCTAACTCAATGAGTTGATTGTTTTTTTTTAATTGAAGGAATTGCTTTTCAAGCATAAATATTCTAACTTAATGAGTAAAGTTTTTAATTGAAGGGTTTGTTTTTCACAAATGCATCAATTAGTTTATTTTTTTTATCCTAATCTGTATCAGATGCTATCAAATCTGTGCAAAAAATATAATTATGCAAAAAGCATTTACGTCAGAATTACATGAAATTAATATCAAATCAATATTACAATCAGAAGGCTACCAGCTGTGTTTTATGAACCAATAGTATAATCAGCTGTCATTTAGGTTGGAAAGTGGGGGGGGTTAACATTTAAAAAACAAAACAAGTTTTCAGGTTGTCATAAAATTATTTAAAATTTAGTCCCCATTTTCCCCTACTGCTCTCAAATATATATATATATATATATATATATATATATATATTGTCACCTAAAGCTCAATTTCTAACTCAGTTCTGTTGCCCTATACTTTTGTAGGTGTATAATGTTAAGTATATCATTTTCTATCCATGTACACACACACACACACACATTAATCTGTAGAGTAAGATTGCTTATATTTATAGTTAGAGTGATCGATATCAGTGATAAGGAATGTATAGTAGGTAAGCAGAGACATGGAGTCAATGGTCTAGAGTGACTGTAAGTTTCTCACCTGCATGGTATGACAGATAAACTGACAGTCACTAAAGGCCATTGACTCCATGTCTAACCTTATCTACTATATATAAATGTTATAAAGAAACAAACACATTATTTTATAAACCTATACGCTGTGTATTAAAAGTGCCAACTTAAGAACCGTATTAACCAGTGAAACGCACAGCATATAGGTTTATAAAATAAAAATAATGGATATCACTATTAATATCACTTAATTGATCCCTCCATCTAGATTTGGATATATAAAATAAGATACAACTTTAATCTAATTATAATTATATTAATCTGTAGAGAAAATATTTCCTAAATTATAGTTAAAGTGCTCAATATCAATGATAGAGTGCATGAAAGAGATAAGCATAGAGTCAGTGGCCTTTGATGACTGCCAGTTTCTCACCTGGGCATTCATCAAACCAAAAGTTAAGGAATTCGATGCCCCATCTCTGCTTTAGATATATGTCAGGGTTTGCTTTAATAGTGTTTTGATTAAAAGAATCAGACATTTCATTGTTAAGAAATATTTCAATTTAGATATGTATTTGGTCAGGCACTCTGCCACTTTTAGTTTGATTAAAAATTTGTCTATTCTTCTTCAAAATACAATTATTATTTATACGGTCATGTGTTGAGACACTGGTTTCCAAAGTTAATCAGTAGTTGATGGGTGACCATTTATGAATACCAGGTACTGTATCTCGCGCTGGGCAGGAAAATACCCAGGTTAGGTTCTGGGGGCGCTAACAAAAATCCCACTGGGTAGAGACACTATTTGTCTTTGGAAAGACAGGCATCTAGAAGAAAAACTCTGAAATTCAAACCTCCACTGCGTCGTGGATTACCTGAGCACAGGGAAGGCTAAGGGAGTAAACCCTGAAAGAAAATCCGGAGTTGTAGTATCTAAGGCAGTCCAAAACTGTGCTGAGCTGATTCCGGTGGCTCCTGCAGCCAACCTGGTGCCAAACGTATTGCTTTTCTTTCCTTTGGATTTCCACCGGCAAGAAATGGGCAGAATCAGAGACCCCTAAAAAATTTTGGCCAGGCCTTGCGCCCTGGAGAGACCACTTCACTGCTGCTGTTCCAGCTGCAGAATCAACACAGGGCACATTTATCCATCGTCTGGACGGATGCCATGAATAATTATTTCAAATGAATGTTTTAACAATCTAAAGTGATTTTGTTGTTTGCAAGATCTGATCAATAATTAAACTTAATTCTTATAACTTCTGCAGGATTGTAGAACCCCTGAAGCACTAGTAGTTAAGGTTTGCTCATAATTCAAATAATTATCTATAATCCAGGCTGAATATAAATATTTGAAAAGTTTGCTTTTGGGGATGGAAGGAAAAAAATTTCTTAGTAAACCTTTTAATATTTTAGTATAAGGGGGGTCCTAATCAAGAATGCTGATATTCCCAGGGGATACAAGACTACCTAGTAAAAAGGTGCAAAGTATAACATTATACAAAAGCCAAAATAATAATAGCCAATAAGATTGAAACAGCTGTCTTATACTAAGTCATGAATTCTGCATAATTTTTGCGATTGATCATTGGTGTTAAAAATTACGTTGATTGATGGAAAATAATATCTGTAATTCCAAGCTGTTTCATGGTTAACTATAAGATTTAGTTATGCATTTTAAATTTAGTCTATTTAGGCAAAATGTCATTATTCAAACAGATGTTATTAAAAATAATTTTTATATTTCTTTTTAACATTTTACTTTCAATTTTTCCTTGTTTTCTAACAAGAGCATTTGTTCTGGTCCCCAATGTCTAAAAATGCCAAATAAGATCAAGTGGAATTACCATTTGAACTTATTACGTTTATCTGGTTTGAATCCCAGTCATTCCATTTGCATTCATAATTAGACTTGGGAAAGTTATGAATTGCTTCCAGCAATGAATTAAATAGTGCATATAGTGTTATTAAAAAAACTCTGTGGACAAAAGAAAAGGTTGATTAAAAATGAATGTTCTCTGCATTAAATGACCTAAAACGGTTGATATGCCATAAAACAAACTTGACTTTCCACAGATTCTCTACAACTCACTGGTCTTACAGCTTCCCTTTTTTGGCCCCTCTCTCTGTCTCTCTATCCCCAGTAATTATTTCATTCATACTTTTTTGCTTATCTATACATAGAGATCTACATTTCTCCGCCCCTCTATACCTCCACACGCTCCCTAGTTTGAAAATCATCCCTTCAGAACCCACTTCTCAACAATGGTGTTTTTACTACTTTTGACTTGGTAAAACCACAGAGTCAAAAAAAAAATAAAATAAAATAAATAAAATGACAAAACTAAAGCAAAGAAAATACCCAACCAGACACCACCCATATCCATCTACACACAGCCTGGCAACATCCCACTTCACCATCCCCACAGGTGACTAATTCATATTCCCCCCTTTCTCAAGAGATTCCCAACCCATCCCCAGTAACAAACTAGGCTGTTACACCAAAACCCCCACAATTACTAACACCAGCCACATGACAACAAAAGAAAAAAAAAAACACCTTGCAGACATTTCCACTAAGTAAATTCAGATCATAAGCATATTAAGTTGTTTGTCAAAACGACCACAATTCAGGTTCACACAACATGTTACAGGTAGGAAATAAAAACTTTAAAACACTTACCCCCCCTCCTCTGGCCACAGGTCTCCATAGAGAGCAAAACAAGGGTAGATAAGTTGGAAGGAGGAGGAGGAGCCATCAGTAAGAATATATTCAAGGCAGGTAAGTAAGAGATCATGAAATGTTGGTAAAGGAAGGAAAGAAAAGAAGAGAAGGAAGGCAATAAAGAACTGGATATTTTTCTCTTTCTTTCTAAAAAAGTTTGTCTGTCTAAGTATGATATTTTCTTTTTCTTTTTTTAATTCTTTTCTTTCTTTCTCTTTGGTCCTTTTTTTCTTTTTTCCTCATTCTTTTCTTTTATTTCTCATTCTTTCTTTTTTCTTTCCTTTTTTTCTTTTGTTTCTTCCTTTCTTTTTTTAGTCTCTCCACCATTTCTCAAAAAATCTATTTGCCATTTTTTGTTTTCCTTCTTTTAATTCAATTTTATTTATATTTTCTCTCTCTCTCTCTCTCTCTCTTTCTCTTCCACTTGTCTCTTTCTTCCCCCCTTTTCATTTTACACACACACACAAATATACATATAAAGAGAAAGGTAATAATAATAATAAAGGGATTAGACAAAATAATGTAAACACCAGTGAATTTTTGCATCAAATTCAAAACAATTATCAAAATGTTTTTCTATTTATGTTAATTATTGTTCTGAATTAATTGGTTAAATTTATTTTTCAGTTCAAATTGTTCATAAAATAAAAAGGATTAAAATAACGGATTTATTAGATTTTTTAGGCAGTGATGGTGGAGCATTGGTAAAAGATCGGGCTCGGAAATCGTGGTATGCGAGTTCAAATCCTAGTCAAAACCCATTACTTTCACTTTAGCTGCCTCGAGCAGATGGGGCTTGTTAACTCAGGAGAGCAGCTCATCTAGGTGAAGGGTAACACTGAATGTAAAAAGCCCGGGTAAGAGTATTTGGCCTGTGCCAAACTTGGGTTTGTGCTCTACCAAGTAAATATGATATATATTTAGGCAACCCATTCACCTTAAAAATGGCCTTAGCGAAACTTGGTTGTTGCTGCTCACCAAGTAAATATAATACATATTTATTTATTATTAGTTAGATATATTTCATTAAAAAGAATATTAATTTTTGTTTTTTTGATATCTTTGATTCAATTTTTAATTTTTTCACCATACATACTCTATCACTGATATCGTGCACTCTAACTATTAATATAGGCAATGTTACTATACAGGTTAATATAAATAATTATATTCATATTTTATACATAGATATTTCCACAGTTTGGTTTTTGTTATGACGTTTTATTTTGAAGAATTAGAGAGGGAAAGAGAGAGAGTGAGAAAGAGAAACAGAGAAAATTGTGAATTTTTCCAAGCAAACATAAGGACAAACTTAGTCGATAGACTTTTATAATAATATAATAGATATTTAGGCAGCAAACCGTTCATTTGACAAAATTCGGTTAAAAGTCTTTCTTCGAAGGATTTGTAGGAGTGAACTCAAACAACCTCTTTCTAACTTTCAGAGAAGTAGGCAAGAATACCGTTGTGGTCGAGTGTGGCGTACAGTGTAGTTAAAATATAAGAAACAAGACAGTATTAAGGTTTAACAATTATATTAACAAAAAATACATAAATAGTGGCACACAGCCTAGCAGCATAGTGGCTCCTGGCTTCTATGCTGAAATCCTCCCCCCTCTCTCTTTCTCTGGTTGACGAAAGAGATCACATTTATAGTGATTGTTAGAGTTCATTCTGAGGTGTGTTTCGCCCACAACAAATACCATTCTGCTCATCTACTCAATCAGTTTGGGCCCCTCTTTTATCTCGCATACTTCAGTCCAAGAAATACCAGATGGTATTCTCTTCTATTCCCTATCTGTCTCTTATAATCTCTGTCTCTCTTTCTGACTTATCCTTGAGAAAAGAGAACAAAGTGAATTCAGTACCCCACTAGCATCCGAGCTGGTAAAATGTCTATTGATAATGGACAATTCTGCCAGACACATGGTACTCAGACAAACACGTAAAGGTGAATAAAACGAAGTATTTCTTTTAAAGGTTAATATTTGTATTCTCCTGATTAATAATAATAATAAAAATTATACAAATATTACATATTCTTATAAGGATCCCTTCCAATCTGTTGATGACGGTCCCTGAAGAGTCTGAAAGCGCTTCTTGAGTCCTCCATAAACATGTGGGGTTCCTCAAAATACCAGGAGGACAGCCAGGAAATTGGAAGGGGGTATCGTTGTAAAAAACCTTTTAAGAAAGAAGGAAAGACTTGACTAAAATTTAAAGAATTTTATCTAATTATTCAATTTCTGTATATTTGATGATGATAATGATCATCATCATCACCATCACCATCACCATCAACAACAACAACAACAACAACAACAACAACAACAACAACAACAACAACAACAACAACAACAACAAAAGTACGGTCTAATCACGTTGTGAGATATCACCCAAGTTAAGCAACATAGAGCCTGTCCTGTACTAAGACGAGTGACCACTTAGAAATATCATTTACCGTACAAAGCTGGTCGACGGTTCGTTACATGGATAGACACACTATCGGTACGCTGACGACCGACGCTGACCACCAAAACACAAAACAAACAAACAAACAAACAAACAAAACAAAAATGTTAATGGAAATTACAAAAACTTAGAGAAATAAAGAAAAAAAACCAAAAAAACTCGTAAGGTAGGTTTAAACACAAGTCAAAGAACACAAGTCCAACATCACTTAGATTAATATATATACAATATATATATATAATTTTTTTTCTGTCTCTTTTTCTGTACCTCTTTGTATGTGTGTATATTTTGTTTCTAGCGGAAACTCGTGAATAAAAAAAAAAGACTAGTTTGACTAAAATATGTCCAATTAATGGAATCAAATGTGTCTTTTATTGAATATTGAAAGACTATGTAAAAACAAATTATCTGTTAAGCAAGTGTTATTGCCTTTGGATTGGTCATAAAGCTGTTCTATTGCAAGTAAAAGACGGTAATTTTTTGAAGTACGACCAAGCTGCTTTCCGAACAGAACATTTTATGGCCAGAAGCCACGGCAATAAAAATTCAAAAAAAGTTAAAAAAGAAAAAAAAAGAAAAGAAAAAAAGAAAAGAAAAAAGAAAAGAAAAAAAGAAAAGAAAAAAAGAATGAAAAGAAAGAAAAAAGAAAGAAAGAAAAACAAAGCAAAATAAAACAAGAAAAGAAAGAAAAGAAAATAAAGAAAGGAAAGAAAAGAAAGGAAAGAAAAGAAAAGAAAGAAAGAAAGGAATGAAAGAAAACAAACAAAAGAAAAAACAAAACAAAGAAAAGAAAAAAAAAGAAAAAAAAAGAAAAGAAAGAAAAAACAAAGCAAAATAAAACAAAGAAAAGAAATAAAGAAAGAAAAGAAAAGAAAAGAAAGAAAGAAAGAAAGAAAAGAAAAGAAAAGAAAAGAAAAGAAAGAAAAGAAAAGAAAGAAAAGAAAAGAAAGAAAGAACAGAAAAGAAAGAAAAG
>JAUZSX010349290.1:0-10190 GCA_034780655.1 Idiosepius hallami
GAATTTCAATATGATTATCTATCTATCTATCTATCTATCTATCTATCTATCTATCTATCTATCTATCTATCTATCGATCTGCCTGCCTGTCTGCCTGTCTGTCTGTCCGTCTGTCCATCCTATTCTATCTATCTATCTAATCCAATCCTATCCTATCCTATTCTATCTATCCAATCCTATCCTATTCTATCTATCTATCCAATCCTATCCTATCCTATCTATCCAATCCTATCCTATCTATCCAATCCTATCCTATCCTATCCTATCTATCCAATCCTATCATATCCTATCTATAAAAACAAGAATCTATCTAAGTGCCAACCCGTTTCGCTAAATATGTCTTCATCAATACCATCATTATTATCCTTTTTACTTCGACAGCGACCATCACGTTCACCATGACAACCAAACAATTCCTAATGGTGTAGATGAAAGATTATTTTCGGAGGGGACGAAATCATGACCCATTTATTTTTTGCTTGCTTTGTTGTTTTAAGTTTTACACCATAACAATGTCTTAGGTCATTTAATGTCGAGAACAAACACTTTTTTTAAGAAACGTTTTTTTTTTGTCTACACGTTTTTTAAAGGCAAAAAATTCACTATTTAACCCATAGTTTTGGGGATTCATTCCTTTCTCCTGGTTATTAGTCCAAATAGCCACAGAACAACTAGGATTCGAATTCGCGTATTTCGACTCCAAAATCTGAATGTCTATCCACTGTCCGAAGTGAACCCCCCTTATCATCATTCGGTTAATATCCTTAGATAAATCTATGGTTTGGCTTTCTACGAGTTTCAGATAAAATCCAACGGCGTTTTTGCTAGGGTTTTCCTACGATTACTTTTATTGGAAAATAGTTCCGAGGATTAAACTGTAAAGGTCGATATGCTGTCATTAAATAACTAATTCACTTATAAGAGTTTCTAATTCCACAAAAATACCCCCCCTTAAATAAAGAATAAAAAAAATAATCAAAATTAAAATTTTAAACTAAAAAATAAAAGCAAAACAAATAACACTTAAAAAGGCAAAAGCAAAAAAAAACAAACAACACAAAAAACAATCCCCTGCAAAAAAAAAAATAAATAAATAAAAAATCCCTAAATTACATAAAAATCCCAAAATTACAAAACAAAAAAGTATAGATTAAAAAAACAAACAAAAAAGCAAAACAAAAAACAACAAAGCTAATCCCTACGTTCTCCCTCCAAAAAATCCCCAGTAATCTATAAATATTTCAACAAAACCGAAAGTCAATATTAAACAAAACTAACAAAAACTTTTTTTGGGGGACACTTTGTTTTATTATCATTCATTTGATATGATCACTTGTCCAAATTTTCATCCCAATTACATTATTCTAAAAATATTATGACACCATTTGTTGTGGTTTGGTCTGTACAAAATTAAATATAAATGCTTTTTGGGGGGTTATTTTGGCCAGATGCCTAAAAGCCTTGGCCAATAAAAGAAATGAATATGTACAAAAAGACTCAAGTGTTGATTTTAACACTTTACAAAAAACTGAAAGTTATCAAATGGAAATTATATAAACAACTCTATATCTGTTTCTGCTCATTCTGCTTTGTCTTCTTATATTTTAAGTTGTTAATAAATAGGGCTGTATTAACATGCTTTTATAAAGATTATTCTTGTGAAAGACTTGACTATTTAGTAATATTAGCATTTCTTTTAATTCATTACTTAATAGTAAGGCTACAACAACATAATTTTATCAAAAAATATTTTTGTCTCTGCAATAATAACTAGGGATAAAAATATTCTTGTCACAGCACTAATAACTAGGGATAAAAATATTCTTGTGACAGCACTAATAACTAGGGATATAAAATATTCTTGTCACAGCACTAATAACTAGGGATAGGAATATTCTTGTCACAGCACTAATAACGAGGGATAAGAATATTCTTGTCACAGCTTTAATAACTAGGGATAGGAATATTCTTGTCACAGCACTAATAACTAGGGATAAAAATATTCTTGTCACAGCTCTAATAACTAGGGATAAGAATATTCTTGTCACAGCTCTAATAACTAGGGATAAAAATATTCTTGTCACAGCTCTTATAACTAGGGATAAAAATATTCTTGTCACAGCTCTTATAACTAGGGATAAAAATATTCTTGTCATAGCACTATTAACTAGGGATGTGACAAACCTATTCTTTAAATAGTTAAACTAATACAAACTTCAGGTTACATGCGACTGAGCCACCGACACTGCGCGAGCATTTTCCCCGGCCTAGCACCAGAAATAGTTAAACTAATACACAGGAATAAGTGAAATTGGGTCAAAAGCAATGACTACAGAAACCAAATTGAATCAAAGAAAAAAAATGAAGATAAATAAATTAAAAGCAAGATTGGAAAAGGTTAATTAGTTATAATTATTTCTTAATTAAATAATTAACGACATATACGGTGTAATTAATTCCTTTACCTTTTTGATGATTATTATTTTTTTTTTTCGTTTAGTATTTCATAATAATGTTTTATATATAGCGACAATTCCCTAGAGGAATAACAATTACTCATTTACGACTGAGTGGCCGGTGGCGACGTCGTAAGGACACTTGATTGAAATGTTCGAATCTCGCTGGCGGTAGGTCGGTTGGCATAGACTGTGCTGATTAGCCTAGATGAAGGGGAAACGGATCCGTATGCATTTTGACACTATTGAATAATTCAACAAAAATATAACAAATCCAAGTCAAAAGCAACATGTGAACACTTTCTGATAGTACAGTTAAATCATGTCGGAGATACCGTTTCCCGCTAAATCATTGAAGTTAAGCAACGTAGAGCCCGTTCAGTTAGGAGACCGATATGATATTTCATGCAAGCTCAAAAACGTCATCGAATAGAGTTATCCACTAAGGTGAAGACTGGGAATCACAGAATATTCTCAGATTACGAAAACTCTTGGACAACATTAAGACTGATCCAGCTGCAATTTTTTTTGACATTTTTACCATTCTCATCATCATCATTAACATTTTCTTTAAGATTTTGTCCTTTTATCATGATCATCATCGGCATCAACAACAATGATATTTTATTCATCATCATCATAAACATGTTCATTTTAATTTTTTTCATGCTATATCGTAATCATCATCAGCATCAACAGCATTGACATTTTATTCTTCATCATAAACGTGTTCTTTTAGATTTTGTCATACTATATCGTAATCATCATCAGCATCACCAACTTTGACATTTTATTCATTATCATCATCATCACTTAGTTTTTTCTTTAGATTAATATTTCTTTCTTTTTGGGTGTGTTTTATCTTCATATGAATCGTCCATTTCTACTCTTTTTATAGTTTTTTTTTTATTTTGGTTTCTTTTCATTCTTTCTTTTCCTTTCTTTTTTATATTTCTTTTTTCCTTTCACTGTTTTTTTTTGCATGACATCTTTTTGTTTTTCTTTTCCATTCTCTCTGTTTGTTTTTTTCCCTCTTTTTCTTTCTTGTTCTCGTTTTTTCTTTCTTTTTTACTCTCTCTCTCTTTCTTTCTTTCCCGTTTTTTCTTTTTTCTGTCCTTCTTTTTTTCTGTCTCTCTTTCTCTCTCTTTTTCTCTCTGTCTTTCCCTGTTTTTAAAAAATCTATTTTCATAAAAAATAAATTTTAAGGTTCTTTTCTTTCTTCTTCAATTTTTCTCCATTTTTCTTCCTTTCTTTCCTATTCATTTGTTTTTCTTCCTTTTCCAATTTTTTTTCATTTCTTTAAATTCTTTTATCTCAACATGACAATTTCTTTCTCTTCTTTTTCTTTCTTTCTTTCTCTTTTTCTTTCTTTCTCTTCTTTTTCTTTCTTTCTTTCTTTCTTTCTCTTTTTCTTTCTCTTTTTCTTTCTTTCTCTTCTTTTTCTTTCTTTCTTTCTCTTCTTTTTCTTTCTTTCTCTTCTTTTTCTTTTTTTCTCTTCTTTTTCTTTCTTTCTCTTCTTTTTCTTTCTTTCTCTTCTTTTTCTTTCTTTCTCTTCTTTTTTTCTCTTCTTTTTCTTTTTTTCTCTTCTTTTTCTTTTTTTCCCTTTTTCTTTTTTTCCCTTCTTTTTCTTTCTTTCTTTCTTTTTCTTTTTTCTTTTTTAAACTATTTTCATTAAAAACCGCCTTATTTTTCTACGTTATTCTTTTCTTTCATTTCTTTTTTCCCCTTTTTTTGTTTTACTTTCTTTTCTTCTATCTTTATACGACACTTTCTTTTTCTACGTTTTCTTTTTTTTCTTCCCTCCATTCTTTTCCTCTTCATTTTTTCTTCTTTGTTTTCTTTCTTTCTTTGTTTTCTTCGTTTTTTTTCTTCTTCTTCCTTTACATGACACCTTTTTTTTTCTTCTAAGAGAATTCTCTACTTCAGAGCTATATTCGGCCATTAAAGCCTGTGAATCAGGGATCACTTCCGTTACTGCGCACTAAGTCTGCGCAGCTGAATCACTATTTCGTTAAGTGACGATTAAGCATAGAAAATTGATTTATCGGCTCGATGATGTCATTTCCTGGCGCGCTGACGTTATCAGAGTCAATGAAACGAGATCAGCTTTCGAGGAAATTAAAGAAAAGGAGAAAAGGAAAACTAAGCGAAAATTGATGTAAAAAAAAGTGAAAGAAATCGGAGAAAAAGATTAAAGAAAAAACGAGAAAGAACAAGATAAAAAACAACACAGAAAACAACACAGAAAATAAAGAAATTAATAGAAAAAAATAATAAAAAATTCGGAGAAAAAAAAAAAAAAAGAAAGTACAAAGAAAAATAAAGAAAGAACAAGATAAAAAAAAACACAGAAAATAAAGAAATTAAAAGAAAAAATAATAAAAAATTCGGAGAAAAAAATGAAAGAAAAATAAAGTACATAAAACCTTTTTTTTCCGTGAAAATTCCCTGAGAAAAATCTTAGACTTATTTCAAATTTATCCTTTGAGTCCCGACTTATGAAAATTGTAGTAGTCACTCAGAGTCGCTATATTAGAGTAACATATCAGGGTAAAAAAATATTGGTGGATCTTCTTTTGACTTATTTTGTCTGGGCCGATAATTTTTCCTTTGAACACCGACTTATCAAAATTACCAAGTAGTCACTCAGTCGTTATATTAGAGGAACATATCAGGGTAAAAAAATATTTGTGGATCTTCTTTTGCCTTATTTTGTCTGGGCCGATAATTTTCCTTTGAACCCCTACTTATGAAAATTACCAAGTAGTCACTCAGAATCGCTATATATATGAAGAAAGAACAATATATATGAAGAAAGAACAAGAGAAAAAAAGACAAAAAAATAAAGAAATTAAAAGAAAAAATAATAATAAAAAAAAATTGGAGGAAAAAATTAAAGAGAAATAAAAGAAAGAAAATAAATAAGATTAAAAAGAAATGAAATAAAGTAATAAAGAAAAAAATATAAAAAAAAATCGGAAAAAAATAAAGAAAAATAAAATACTAAGAAAATGAATAAAGAATAAAATAAAAAAAGACAAAAAGAAAACAAAACGATAAAAAATTATCAACAATAAGTAAAAAAAAAAAAATAGACGGTTAAAAAAGAGTTAAGATATAGGAGTGCTACCTCTTATTCTATTGGAAGTTTGGATTAAAGGAAGAGAACTAAACATTATAGGCCGATGAAAAGGCTACCTCTAAACCCATAGAAACACAGTTCAATTTCATATCTAGCTGGAAAAGTACATAGCTTTTCTGAACCTAACCATTTCAGTGAAAGTGTGTCACCTAATTTTTTGGTGAAGACCAGTTAATCTGGAGGAACAGCGGGTCAGACAGGCAGAGCTGAAGAGGCAGATGAGGAACGATAGAGAATTTAAAAACAATAGCTTAGGCCTACCCACTTGTGGTTTGGGCTTTCTTGCCTCATCAGCCATAAAAGGATTCCTATTACCAGATAATATCAGGTAAATTAGCCATCGTCGAATTCGAGGGACGAACAAATAACTATAAAAATACATTTGAAAGCTTATCTATTTTATTTTCTAATTCTATTATAACACATAAGCGCACCCTGGCAGCAACCAACATCGATCCATCCTCTTGGGAGGAAACTGCCAGGGTCAGGAAGGTGTGGAGAAGTGCAATTCATCATGGCACCCAAGACTTTGAGGAGAAGAGGACGAAGGGTGAGGAGACTAAGAGAAGAAGAAGGAGAGAGCAACGAGACCGACCTCGTCCCCCACCTACCCTCCCTTGTGAACACTGTCCCCGACTTTTTCATCACCGACTCGGACTTAATAGTCATATTAAATATACACATCCCCCTAAAGATAAGCTGGTCACAAACGACATAACCCAATACACGGACACGTGTAGGCAGCCGACGACGACGATTAACCACGTTTTTTTTGTTTTTTGTTTTTTGTTTTTTCGCCCATTATTCCCTCGTTTTCTTAAATGCTGATAATGACACTTTCTTTTATAGAGAAATTATCACTTTTTAGATGTTCTTCTTTTCGGTCGGTATTTATTTATACCCACTCACTTCTGACAAACTTAATAGCGCAAATAATCTATTTCAACGTCAGTTTAGTTTGTAAACAATAAAGAGAAAAGTGAATAGATTTGCCGTAAATACATCGACATTCCAACAGACTTCTCATTTTGTGTACATTTAGATCACAGACAACGTGTTAAAAAAACAATGAAGTTGATATTTTCCTTGGATATTATAGTTTTTTTAACAGTCCAACAGCAACAACTGCTAATGATTTTGTTTCCGTGGTGTAAGAGAGAGTTATCAGGGCCGGGGGGAAAGTCTCTTATATGTCTGGTATTTGTGTAGGTGAATAAATTTACAATAATATAGGCTCTAATATTGGACCAGAGAATTTGTCTTTTATATCCGGGTTTCTCTTAAATCCGGGTTTATCCTATATCCGGGTTTTTCTTATATCCGGGTTTCTATTTCATCATTCTTTTAGTATACAATAATACAGGATCTAATTTTGGAACAGAGAAAATCTCTGTATTACACTGTATTAAATTAAGAGATGACCTGTACCACACACACCACCCACCGTACCCTCTTAAAAAACGATTAATTCTTTTGACCCTAAGAGACCGATATATCGGCCCTGACAACCTAAGACAAAAAAAGACAAACCAATATTTTGTTTTTAATAGTTCCTCTAACATAATGGCTCCGAGCGACTACTTGGTAATTTTGATAAGTTGGGGTTCAAAGGATTAAAATTTTTAAAAAAAGTTGATTGAGACAATTATTTTAATTAAACGAAACAAACATTATTGAATAATTTATTTTAATCGTAATTAGGACCCTAGACAGTGTTTTTGTCCGGGTCTAGGTGAAAAACGAAACATTTCAACCTAAAAGTACATATTACGTTTAGAATGATTCAGAGATATTATATTTACTTGGTGAGACCGTGAGCACCAACCCAAGTTTGGCACAAGTGCTCTTTACTCGAGCTTTTTATATTCAGTGTTACCTTTCACCTAGATGAGCTGCTCTCCCGACTTGATGACCCCCATCTGCCCGAGGCAGCTAAAGGTGAATGCGATGGTTTTCTGACTGGGGTTTAAACTTGCGTAATACAATTCCAGCGGAGCGCCCGAGCTTTTACCAATTGCTCTCCACTGTCGCTACTGCCTGCCAGCCAGCGTACGTGACGATGTTTCTCTGTTCAAATACCTTCATTTGCTTTCGTTGTTATTCGATTACTGAACTAACCGCACGCTCTCGCATGAATGCACATGAACATTGACAATCGATCGAAAAGGGAACAACTACATATTCTGATGTTTTCAGTTAAATTAAAATTCGTTTTACCAGAAATAAAACCGTACATTTATTTTATTGATTTATTTCACCTTTTTCCTATAAGTATAAATAAAACCCTTATTGGTAGCTTGGGTTTGTGTCATAAGTGTGTACATACATACATACATATATCGATGACTATTCGTTTTTTAATCCTTTGAATCCCGACTTATCAAAATTACCAAGTAGTCACTCAAAGCTGTTATTTTACTGGGACATATTAAGGTCTAAATATTAGTGTGTCTTTTTTAGCCTTATGTTATCAGGGCCGGTATATCGGTCTATTAGGGTCCAAAGGATTTAATCATAACGTAAAAAATGTCTTTTAAAAGTTAAAATGCAAATACGAAGTCCAATAAGGCGTAAAAATATCTGTGGTTTTTGTGTGAAACAAACACTAAATAAGCATTTAAAAAAAAAAAAATCTTATTTCCATAAGCCTTTTATATTTGCATACATTTTAATAATATCATCGATCTCTTCGAATAATATTATTCATTTCACCCCAACCACGTGCACAGTCGCCATGATGCGAGCCAAGCCCGAGCCCTTTATGATTATGAATGAAATGGAAAGAAGGCACAATAATCTGACTGACTGCCCTCAGCACTTTTCTTCGCTTGCTTCTCACTTGCTTGTTTGTTACTACTGAATATCAGCAATGAATGAACAAATTTGGAATTAATTCCTTGTTCTCATAATCATTTCAACCTACGTCTAAATTTCACTTTCCTTAGGGATGTGTGTGTGTGTGTCTCTCTCTCTCTCTCAATATTCTCCAAAAGCAAAAGGGTTATTAAAGGGTAAAGTAATATGGAATATTTATTAACACTATGGTAGAGAGACATTATTGTTCCAATCTTCCATTAAAAGGAATAATAATAAATTAAATATATATATATATATATATATATATAATAAATCACAAAGGGATTAATTAGAGACCACTAGAGGGGGGACATATTGCCCTCTTAGAGTAAAGGGGCTGTAAGGCTTATTCTGCATTGGGGCGGCTATGTGGCCAAGCACGGCACTAGTTCCTTCCAAGATAGTATCCAATTGTAGACACTAGAACAAATTCCTCATAAACTGTATCGGTGTTGCCAACACTAACAACTAATTTAAATTAAATTTGAATGAACCGAATGAATTCTTTGCTGAATTAAATAAACCAACCCACTGATGAGCTGCTACAAGCAGTGAAACACATAGCATATGGGTTTATAAAATAATAATGTGTTTGTTATCTTTTTAACATAATACTGTATCATATTATATACATACATATATATATATATATATATAGGCTTTTTAATTTGTCACCATATACTCACATTAAATTTGTTAATATCTCAAAATGAAGATCCCTCTTCACACTTCTAAATCAATTCCTTTTTCTTTTATTAATTGATTTAATCCATCCAAAATCATTGCTTCATCTGAACAATAATTAGCATGTAAAATGTAATTAATGAATCATTATCAATTTATGACTTTCTTTATCTATCTATATACATTTCACAAGATCACCCTTGGAAAAGGTGTGAACATGTTTCTGCTTCATTCTTTCCAATCTTTTTAACCTACTTGAGAAAAATTAATGTATACTAGCATTCTATAATATGTCATGGATAAGATTTTTGTAAAATATATTCACATATCTAACCATTTGACAGCAAGGGTGGAGCATTGGTAAAAGCTTAGGCTCTGGAATCGTATTACACAAGTTCAAATTCCAGTAAAACCATCACCTATACCTTAAGTTGCCCTGAGCAGATGAGGCTTGTTAGCTTGAGAGAGTAACTTCTCTAAGTGAAGGGCAACACAGATTACAAAAGCCCAGGGATATAATGAGCACGTATAAATAGCCTTGTGCCAAACCGGTTAGTACACAACTAAGTAAATATAAACTAACCTTAGGTACCTAATGCTGGTACTCTTATCAGCTTCCCAAAAAATTATACATGATTTCGAATCCCAATTGTTCTGTTTAGGTTCATATTTGGGCTAATACTCTTGAGAAAGGTATGAATCCCGAAATTCAATCCTGCTGTTGCTTAAATATTGCATACAAATAAATAAACCTTCTCATATTTATTGCTCTTTTGGCCTTTGACAAATTAACAATGTCTTTGATAGCATGAACTGCTTTGTACAACTATTATTGGGACTGTTGTCCTCATCCTTATCATTGTTATATTCACAACGTTTCGGATGATTAACCCTTCAGCCTTCTTCAGGTGATCGATCTCGGGAACCTTCTTGTCGTAATCTTCAATTACAGAATGCCGAACTCAACCCTTTATTCAAACTACAGGGGTAAACTGCTCTCATTCTGTTAACCATGCCTTCGGTTGGAATTTTGTGATAACTGCCTTTGGGTA
>JAUZSX010349301.1:0-10189 GCA_034780655.1 Idiosepius hallami
GTCAGGAGAACATCGTGTTTGACAAACACGATGTTCTCCTGACGATCCACATCGGTGAAACCTGGGTAGAGAACCCTTTCTGATAAATAAATAAAATATATATATATATATATATATATATATATATTAATATAGATAGAGAGATAAAGAGAGAGAAAGAGAGAGTGTGTTTTGTGCTGGTACAGATGTTTAAAGACACGAACACAAGATGAACTAAATTGCCATCAAATAACAAAAATATAAAAATCACACCCTTGGTCTTGTTCCATCTTTCAGACCAGCAGAATGAAGAGACTCCCTCTCTCACAGTAACTATCAGGAAAAAAAAAAAAACTATTTTTATAATTTTTACACAGTTTTATTATTTTTCACATATAATATAGGCATAGATAGACTATAATAGAAATAGACCTCTTAGAAAGTAGCACTGAAATGTAACATGTGGGGCAGGGGAGGCCACATTATCTGTAGGGTGTGAATGGAGTGTGGCTTTTCTTGTTTTGTTTTGTTGTATGGCTATGGTTACTTTCAGGAATTCTAAGGTGTTGTAGGGCCAATTATCTACAATATATATTTCCAGATTTTCTTTCACGGAAATGTTTTATATGTTTCTGTCCAAAGTTTTCTAGATCCTTAAAAAATAGTTCTATCAATCATTTAAATAAAAACTTTAAACTAAAAAAAAAAAAAAATCTATCAATAAAAACCAAAAGAATATTTCTAAAAATAAATAATCTTAAAAAAAAGTTTTGAAATTAATAAATATGAAGAATTTCTTTACATATTTTTAATTTCAAAACTTTTTTGTTTTTTCACTGAAGAAACTACGAACCCAAAGTTTGTTTTTTTTCAGAATTCAATCAATGATTTTCTTTTATTTATTTTTCTATGATGTCTTTTTTTTAAGCTTTGAGTCCTAAAAAGCCGATATAACGGCCCTAGCGTTTTAAAGCAAAAGAAGACACACTGATATTTTGGCCTTATGGTCTGGCCCTAGAGCTCTTATTGGCTTAGTTGGTAATTTAGCTAAGTCAAGCTCCAAAGATTTAAACACGAGTGTTTTTTTGTATTGTTGTCCACTCACTGTAAAGATATTCACTGCCATCAGTGATAATGGTGACGGTGGTTTTATTAAAACTTGTTTTTTTATGAAATTTTCATTTGGTTTGCCCCTTTTTTCCACTTAAAGTGTAGTTCCTTAACCCTTTTAACCCTAAAGAACCGATATATCGGCCCTAGTGACTTAAGGCAAAAGAAGACACACACACAATTCAACCTCCACCTTTTGATCCTAACTTCGCAATAGTCACTCAGGGCTCTGCTGTTCTATTTAAGAACCATATTAGGGTCGAAATCTCAGTATGTCTTTTTTGCGCTTGGTTACTAAGCTATATCGGCCCTTTCTGATCGAAAGGGTGAATGAAAAATCTATTTGAGCCCGCAACCAACCAACAATGAATGAACCGATTTGGTATTGGTAACAAACTGCTGCCACGGGTAGTGTGTTTGTTGTTTGTAGTGAGAAGAGGCGAGGCGTAGGCGATGATGAGGCATGCGTGCTGCTGCTCTGCACGGCAGGTACGGCTGCCCACCACCACCACGACAAGAAGCATACACATTTTCTTAAAATGTCAGTTTTTGTTGATAGTGACTTCAGTATTTTTCTGCAGCGTTAAATTCTAAGAAAAAAAAATCTTCTCGTTTGAGCTATTCTTCAGCTTACCGGCAATCCTACCTTCGTCCCCCTCCTTGCCCTGATTTTAAATGGAAGGTGAAAAAAAAAATGAGTAAAAGCCGAGGAATTTTTCGAGGTTTTAATTTTCACACAGTCATGAATTGAATCATTAGACGAAAAAAAAAAGATGCTTTTTCTTTTATTCGGAGAGAAAAAAAACAAAACCTTTTTCTTCAGTTAAGCAAAATTTTGAACAATGCCTGCAGTTAAAACGACAACACAAACTTCCGTTTATTTTATTTTTTTCTAAATCATAAAAATCTGCTGTTAAAACGAAGAAAAAATAAATCTAACTTAAACCTAGTTTTGGTTTGGCATCTTAACCTTTAGGTTATTTAAAACCGAAAAAAATCATTTTTTGATAAAGGCTTTTTTGTCTACACGTAGTTTTTTTTAATAACACAAATTTTAATATTAAACCATAGTTGGAGGAAATGTGGTGATTATTCATACCTTTCCCAATGGTATTATTATTAGTTCAATTCAGGAACTAAAATGAATCGACTAGGATTCTAACTCCCGTAGTATTTACGATTCCGAAGTCTGACTGCCTACCAACCCACCCATTAGGCTAAAGTGAACGACCTTCCGTAAAAATCTAGCATAAGTAAAGACAATGAAAACTGATCAAAACCCGTTAAGAATTATTATTATTTTTTAAGATTTTAGAAATTAAACGGACAGACAGCAGCAACAGCATTTACTTGCTCGGTGCACAAAGTGCACTGTGCTGTGCCCAGCACAGGCACACCAACCACAGAGCAGTCAGTACAGACAGAGCACACATACATGCTATCTCTCTCTGTGTCTATTGTTGTTCCGCCTATATGATATAATGTCGGTTTTTTTTCTTCTAAATATTCTTTTAACTACCAAAAAACACTTTGTGTGACTACTACTACTACCCTTAAATCTATGACTTAAAACCAAAACCAAAACCAATAACACGACAACTCGATGCCTTAGCTACGAATCCTCAAAGAAAGAATACTGAAAAATACCGAACAAATGTGTTTATCCGATTAACTTGCACTTAGGATTTCTCAAAATCAAAAGCGATCTCTCCTCCGCCTTTCTTCCTTGTTATTCCATAACAAACATTTTTTCTCTGCTAATTTCCTAAACTTTTGTACCCTAAAGGATCGATATATCGGCCTCGACGACATAAAGCAAAAGAAGAGGCACCAATATTTTGGCTTTAATATTTTGCTCTAACGTTTCTGTGTAACTTCTTGCAGGGCCGTGCTTCTTAGGGCCCCGGCAGACCCCGAAACTGCAGGGGCTTGCAGTAAAGCTCCTTGGCTTCTTCACGGATCTCTTGTTATTAAAAAAAATGACCAAACTATATTATTTGAATTAATTAGAAAATCATTATCACACTTAAAATATACAGCTCAATCCATCCATCTCTCTTTCTGTCTATCTGTCTTTCTCTCAATACATTTTTGTATGTATGTATGTATGGTCTTTGATCGTAGGCTCTGGCTCCAGTATGTATTTTGAGGTGCAACTTCAACTTACATTTTTAGGGGAAAGAGGGCCGCAAGCAAGACGCATTATGCGACTGGACCGCACACTGTGTGTCTAAAGCAGGGCAGGTACGGACTACTTTGTAATTTTGATAAGTCAGGGTCTAAAAGAATTAAATAGTTTTTTGGCGTAAAAAAATATTTTGATCATTTTTTCATTTTTGATTCCGTTTTAAATTTGTTATTTAATTTTATTTTTCTATTTATCTTCCCCTCCATTTGAAGAAGAGTCTCTTTCAAGTTAAAGACTTTTTTTTGCCCCTCAGCTGGTCTTATAAACATATCGCCCTTAGTAACATTTATTATTATTATTAATATTATTATTGTTGTTGTTATTTATAATATATTATTGATGTCTCTTCACACCAATTAACCAGGCGCTTGTGGTGGTGGTTGGATGGTGTGGTGGTGACTGGTACTGGAGTCAGAGTGACAAACATGTCTCTTCCTTCTCTAATCGCAATGGGCCTATTTACAGGCCTGCGCGAAGTGTCTGTAAGGACCAATACTGTATAGGAAAGTCCTTCAGACACCACTGATTAATAATAATAATTCTCTAAGCTCCAAGAAGCTCCGCGACATTCCAAAGACTTCAATTGCACCTTGGGTTTTCACTGGTCTGAGTGATCTGCGTAAACTTCTTTGCACACCTGTCATTTAGCAGAGTTTCCATTGCCTAAGACTGTTCGGTGTGTGGCGGCGCGGTCGGTGATGATTTCTTAAGGAAGGGTGACAATAAGTCTTTTCAGAGGCCCACACCGCCACCACCCACATCGCACCGACCGTTGTGTCCGCACCTGCTGTTCGCTTGAATCTTTTCTTTTGTATACTTTAGTGTTACTTCTATTTATTGCAAGTAGTGATTCGGTTTCTCTAGTCGGGTATCCTTTCTGAAGCTATGTTCATGTTATGGTGCAATGGTGCAGGTGCATGCATCTTTAATCTGTCTTAGGAATTAATCATGAACTGGTTTCATTTGCAATCATAGTTTCCTATTTTCTGCTGGATCCAGTTTTTTTTTCTTTTTTTGTTCGCAAATCTTTGTTCGACAGCAATATGAATATTAATTTATACACCATTCAATCCAAATATACAGTTTATTTAGGAAGACATTGGTATAAATTTTAAAAAATTAACTGAGAATGAATTAATGTAATGTTAATGAAAGATAGATAAATATGGATTCCTTTTTTTATTTGAAAGAAAGGAACTGACTCGATTTTCTGACTTGTTATTCATTTTCACAATATTTTTCTAACAATTCTATTTTTACTTTATTTTTGCTGTTTCTGTTTGCGTCGTGATGCGAAGAAGTGGGATGTGAGATTATTGGGAAATTCTTAATGAAATAATAAAGATCCCCGTGTTTGTGATCTTTTTTCCTTCGGTTAAGATGGGAATTGTTTAGTAGTCATTGTAAAAACACTTTTTAATTTTAATAAATAAATACGAGAAATGAATAATGAGGAAACGAAAAGAAATAGCGGAAAAGAGTCCGAGGTAAAACTCATTAAAATCACAAAAATATCATTTATTTAAATTTTCATTCAAAACAAAAATTACTAAAAGTTCACATATTTTTTTTATCAATTTTTTTAAAAACCCGTTTCAAGTTTTCAAACTATTAAAGGAAAAATGGATTAGAACTTTAACTGATCAAATGAGCTGTTATTTGTAAATTTCATTTAAGCAGAGACACAGTAGTGGTGTTGGTACACCATTGGTGGTCACTGGTAGTGGTACATACACACTTACAGCACACATACCTGGCAGATTGTAAGGCACAGTATACACACCCTGCAACAAGTAAACTAAACAGGGATGAAGAAGAAGCGAATATTGATTGCACCCAACCCTTTTGTCCGTCATTAGCAATAATTTGTTGTTCTTTCTTCCATCCTTTATCTTAAATCTATGTTTCCATCTCTTCCTAAAATATTTCATTTAAACCATTGAATGCAAGTTGATAAAATAATACTAAAGACAGACCTCACATTAGGAATATTTTGTAAACAGGGTTCAAAATTGATTCACTGCAGTAGTACTGCACTGCAGCAGCAGCCGCGGGAAATGTTCACATCTACTACAATAAGCGCTTTTTGCAGAACAAGCAAATGGAGAAATTGGCCGGAATATTTTTTTTTTTTTTCATCGGCGACCGGTTATAAAACAGCACCGGATGTAAAACATCAATTTGATGGGTTAGGGTTAGGGTTTAAAGGTTAATATTTTATGAGCCAATCAAATTGCTGTCTTATAACCAGTCCCCGACCAAAAACAATATTCCGACCAATTTCTCCATTTGCTTCGGAAAAACGCCATACAATACATCAAAAGGGAAATAACTCATTTTTTTAAATAATTTTATGTAAAAAAAAAATCCCTGTTAATTATGCTGTATGGAGATAGTCAGCCAGTCAATCAGTCAGTCCGCGGTCTTTATTCTTAACTAGAAGTATTGCCCGGTGTCGGGGACTTGCCACTAAGATCATTAAGAAAGCCTATTATCTAGGAAGACATTCAATGTTTTTTTTTTTTAATACTAAATTACATACTAAATTCATTTCTAATCCTTTTTCATACTAAATTAATTTTTTATGATTTTTATACTAAATTTATTTTGAAGTTTTTTTTTTTTAAATACTAAATTAATTTCTAATGCTTTTCTCTTAAGTAGTTAACGAAGCCTATTAAAAAGGCTGTATGAAAATTTTAGTGATCTGAATATTTTTTAATTAACTATTTTTTCTGAAGAGCTCTAGGTATAACCAGTCTGTTTGTTTAGTTTTTTTTCTGATTGTTTTGTTTAATAGATAAGTTACATTTAATTTTTTTTATAATTATTTTCATTATTAGAACGAAACTTGCTAAAAGGATATTTTTTTAAAAACGCTTTGTGTCTGAAAAATAATTATTTTTTCTTCAAATTCAAAACGCTTCTCTCCGTTATTCATTATTATATATACGCTTCTTCGTATCTGTGTTTTTTAAAATGATATTTTTTAAGCAACAATCTAAACCTCTATTAAAAAAAAATGATTTGTACGGTCAAGCCGTGTTGTTTAGACCACGGTTCTTGTCATAACTGAAGTTAAGCAACGTTGAGTCTGGCCAGTAGGGGTTAGTTGGATGGTCATTTGAAAATATGAGTATTTTTTGTTCAATTTCTTGTTTTCTTCTGCTCGATCTAGCCATGAGTTCTTAAACCAGAAATTTGGAACCCAATCAAACACGGCGATCTAAATTATATATGTATATAGATAGAATAACAGGGAAATTACTGCTATTATTCAATAAACTTTATTTGAGATGATGGTAAGTAGGGTTGGTGAGATTCCGAACGGGCCATCATTTCTGAATCTATTAGGATTTGGTAGGTTTTAATTTATATTTCAAACATTCAAAACAAAATTATTATTATACAAATTTGCCTTATTTGTCTTCAAAATGATTTGGAATCAGAATATGTTGATACTTGATTCGCAACACAACTTCACGAAAATTGTTTTAAAATGAGAGTTTAATTCCTAGTTTTAAGGAAGTTTTCTACCAGGGTTTTAATTTTGGGTCGTCAGGAGAACATCAAATAAGAAAGCTTAAAAATCTCATTTTGGTTGAAACGAAAAATCATCTTTGCACTTCCTTTGCAGTGTACTGTTGCACTAATCAAACAAAAACACTAGTTGTTATTTCTTCATTCCTCTGTTTCCAAAGATTCCCTAGATTACTAAGTGCAACAGTTGGCCTATTCGTGTAAATCAACAGAAAATGTTGCTCAGAGTGTTGTGTGTTAAATTAATACGTGTTAAGTGTTATTGGTCAGAGGATTGACAACAAGTGTTGTTACTGTTGTAGGAATGTTTAAGTTAACAAGTGTTGGTCGAAGAAGAGTTGAGTTAACAATTGGGTCAGAGTGTTAGTTTATGAGTGTGAGTCAGTGTTGTTAAGTTTAAAATGAGTGTCGGAGTGTTAAGTTTACAATGAGTGTTGGTCCAAGTGTTAATTGGTTGGAGTTTAAGTTAGCAAGAAGAGTGGTCACTAGTGGTTGTGGTAGTGTTGAGTGTTCGTCGTGTTAAATTGACAATAGTAGTAAGTTAACAAGGTTGGTCTGAATGTTAAATTAACACTTTTGTGTATGGGTTTGAGTTTTAAATTGACACTGAATATTGATTTGAGTTTTAAATTGACATTGTGTATTGGTTTGAGTGTTAAATTGACACCGTGTTTGAATGTTAAATTAACACTGTGTGTTTGGGTATTAAATTAACAGTGTGTGTTGTTAGTCAGTGTTAAATTAATAATGAGTGTTGGTTGGAGTGTTTAAATAACAGGAAACAGGAGTCATCATGGTCGGAGTGTTATGTTAACAATGAGTGTTTGTTGGCTGGGAGTGATTTTTCAGTTAAACACTTCACTTAATTAATAAAAAAAGTAATGAAAAAAATGGATGAATTTCTTATTAGGATTTGGTTATAAACCCTTTTTCTTTTTTTTAAAAGTAGTTTTTAATGGTTTAGTGGAATAAACGCTTATACCGAAGGCAAATTTTTTTTATCACTAATAGTTTTTTAAAATTACAGAATTTAAAGTCAATTCAAAGAAGTATTTGATCCACAATTCCATTTTCTACTTCTCCATGAAATTTGGTTTCATAAACCTTGTTTAAAGCCAAGTCTTTTATTTGATGTGTAGACGATTATTTTCAATGTTTTCACTGACGTTTTTAACAAAAAAAAAAATGCATTTAATCAATATTTGATGAATGAAAAAAAATGTTAGAGTGAAAGAAGACTGTAGTGTAAGTGTAAGTGTCAAAGTGTTTGATGGAAAGAAAAAGAGAACGATTATGTGGGGAAAAAAACGACAACAATGAAAGAAATGTGTAGAGCAATCAATTAATTAAAAGGTGAGAAAGAAGAAACGAAAGATATTTGTTTAAAAAAAAACAAATAGTTGTTTTTGTTTCATTTTACTGAAAAGTTTGTTTAAAGAAAAAATTTCTGAAAGAAAGACTACACACACTTTGAATATTAAGGTTTTTAAGATTCTATCTTTTTTTTTTTGAAACGAGGAAATTAATTTACAAATCAAGAAACTCCTTCGAAAACCATTCATTCATTTGCTGAATCAAAAAGAGAGCCTCAATAATTATTCAATTGAAATAAATTCAAGACACATAAATGCAAAATCTATTTGTGTACGTATTGTTTTTTTTTTTTTGTTTATTTTCCTGTTGAGAAATTTCCAGGTTTTAAGATTAAGAAGATGGGAATAAAAACAATAATTAATTATTACTAATTAAAAAGTTCTCTAGCAGTTTTTTTTAATTTTAATTGTTAGGGGAAGAAAATTAATTAAGAAAATTAATAATGGATTGAAGGGTAGGGAATATTGCCAGGGAATGAATGAATAATGTGTTAGAATTTTATTTAATTTTTAACTTAATGGTTGTTTGTTGAAGTAGGATATATAAAAAAAAAAGGAAGAGGGCAATTTTAATAATCACTTTTTAGAAATAAGTATTAAGTTGCGTGATTAAAAACAGCAAAAATAACTACTGACTACGGTTTTAAAAAATGATGCAGTCTCAGTCTAAGCGACCACGTCCATTTGCATTGAAACATATTCTACAGTTAAATTTCGAAGAAATAAATAAAAAGTAAAAATAATTGTGCTTATTTAGTTTTTATTTAATTTTTCAGCAAAAAAATTAAAGTTGTTTTTCTCCCTCTCTCTACAAATGAAAAAGAGCATATTTGAAAAACCTTGTTTTAAAAAAAAGGGAAGATAAAAAAACGCAACCAAAAAGGTAAAAAGAGAGAATTTTATAAAATCAAAGAATGGATTTTATTTTTAATTTGTAGAAAAAGAAATTTTTTATTTTATTTTGGATTTTTAGTCAATTAATTTTTCTAGCTTGAAATTTATTTTCAAAGATCCTTAAAAAAGGGAGTGGGGAAAGGTTTCGGTACCTATTGATTAAGTAGTAGTCAAAAAGTAGTAATAATAATCCATACCTTCATTTGCAACAGTAGCCATTATCAAGACTGGAAAATCAGGTCCGCTATTATCAATAAGTTTTTTTTCTTGTTTCCTTTTTAAGGAAAGAGAATTAAAAAAATGTTTTCAACCGTGGCTCTCATCCATCTTTGATTTTTCTACGGAAAGATAGTCATCCAGGCATCACCATTGACTTGACGATAAAATTTGTTTCTTCCATCTTCCTTCTATTCCCAGGGTTATCATTATTTTTTTTTTTTAAAGAATAATAAATAATAATATTCAGGTATTTTTGAAATTCTTAATTTTTTTGATTTTTTTAGTAAGATAAAATCATCTTTATTTTTTTTTATTTTTTTTTTCCCCCTTTTCCTTTAATTTTTTGTTTCTCTCGTTTTTTTTTTTTTGGGGGGGGCCCTGCTTTTCTTTTCTTGGATCTGCTTCTCAATTCTTCAAAGGAAGAAGACACGGACGAGCGAGAGCGTATTTGAGAGAGAGAGAGAGAGAAAGAGAGAGAGAATAATAGTAGCAAGCAAAGTGGAAACCGAAAAAAAAAGAAGAAAGAAAGAAATGTAAAAAGGAAAGCAAGCAAGCGAGCGAGCACTTAAGCGCACGCACGAACCACACAGCGTCCGCCCGCCCGCCGCACGCACGCATCCAACAGTTTCTACGTCGGAGAGAGAAACATTCTAAAAAGAAGAGACTATATAACAGCACACAGCAGCAACACAACACCAACAACAGCCTGTGTTCAATTTCAATAATCAGTATCACACACACTCTCTCTCTCTCCCTCCCTTTAATATAACCTGGATGTGCCGAGGCTCACAGTGCTCTCTCTCTATCAGTTATATACTGGATATTACTTTACTTTCCCTTCATATAAATAATAATAATAATAATAATAATAATAATAATAATATAT
>JAUZSX010349312.1:0-10189 GCA_034780655.1 Idiosepius hallami
ATTAATATATCATACCATTATGATGATGGGAAGGCAATAAAAAATAGCTTCACTTCATTCCACAATAGTGGAAACTTGCAGTGTAACCCAATTTCATTCATACCTTGTTTTTCAAAGATTATATTCACTTCTTTGTCATATTGTAATTCAATGATAGTTTCTTTCAAATAAACTTTTTGTTCTATTTTACACGAGAAGCTATCAGTCTTTCATTGCACACCTAAAAGATCTGAGGGACCCCTATACGATAAACCTGGCCACCGCCCACTTGAAGTCTCCTAACGTTTGAGAAACCCTGCTTTAACTTAATTCACCATTAATTAGTGAAATAGGACTGATCTTCAGAAATCATTTGAAACAAACACCTAACAACAACATCGAAATAGAAAACAATTTTTGTTGTAGTTACAGAATTTCCCCACCCAACCCCACGGGACATTATTGATCCATCATCATCATCATCATAAACCAATCAATAAAAACAAAACCAATTAGAAAAAAAAATGTTTTTTTCCACAGCATTCCACTAAAAGTTAATTTTTATAAAATGTGAAAATTGAAATTATTAACGAACCGCACAACAACAATAATTTGTTGTTATTTTCATCTGTTGAATTAAATCAATTTATTTCAATATTTTTATATTAATTATGTCTGTTTTGTTCCTTTATTATTTATTCAAGTCAAATTTCTCACGTGCCAAATTATCAAAACAAAATAAACAAAGTGATTTGACACGGTGTAAGTGTCACCGATAGATTTATAGACCCTATTTCAGAGATAACAGGCCTGAAGTAAAAAACAATGCCAAAATAAACCTTATTTATAAAGAGTCAAAAAACCAGCAACAAAAACAGAAAAAAATCTATGATGAGGAAAGGTTAAGGTCGCCATGACCAAAACCAAGTCGTGTTTAAAATATTCAACATGAACAAAACATTGAAAAGAAATTTATTATTTGTAATGAGGGTGGGTCGTAGCAAGACTTTCTTTAAAGAAGGTCTTCTTCGTCGGATCGAATACAGAAAAAGAAAACTAAAAAAGTCTTTTTTTTCTTTTTCAGCTACGAAACTAAAACCAAGGAAGCGAAATATTCAAAATAAAACATTATGGTCCGGGGGAAAAAATGGCGTCGCCCTTGCTACCAAAGAGAATGTAACTTCAGTGGATTAGTTTAGCTTAGGGTCCCCTAAATTCTGCATCTTAACAAAAGTCCAAGTGAATTATATTTTTGTTAACATGCAGAACCGTGTTTAGGGGACTCTGGAACTCGAACTCACTAAAGTTACATTCTCTTAGGGTTCAAGGGCAACGCCATTTTTCCCTTAACTACGTCAATCTGCCCACGACCCCTAAAAACAATCCCAATAATAATAGTTTTAAAAATAAAACAGATTAGTTTTCGTAATTAAAATAAATGAATAAACAGTATTTCTCATTTTTAGAGTTTAGGTGAATAATCCTTAAAAATAATGGAACGAAATCCTAAAAATAAATCATGAAAAACGGAAGTTCGTTTGTTCAGAGTTGAGTTGCAAATAAAATATTATAAACGTGAAATAAAATAAAAAATGCAAATTATTATAAATGCATTTAACTTTAGAAAAATTATTTTTTAAATTAATGTTTGAATATGTTGACGACATCAAAACAGAAATGAATAAAAGAAAGCAATGATGCAATCGATGTGCACAGAGCAGCAGCAGCAGAACCAACCTCAGTCAGTGCCAATGCACGGCACGAGAGAAATCAAGAAACTTGTGATTAGAATAAAAGGAAAATAAAATGCAAAAGATGTAACTAATCAACAACTCAATTTGAATAATGTAATCGAGTGAGGAAGAAGGTATAAATCCAAGGAGGCACCTCTGGTACCAGGCATCCACGTTCGTCACATTTTGACAAATTTCGTTTTAGCTCATTATTAATGTATTCTATTTATTCTGAAATCATCATCGACATTGTCATTTTTTAAAAACATCTGATAAAATTCAATTTAATTACTTCATGAATTGAATTAGCAAAAAACTGAATGCTTTAGTTGAGGAGTTGATTACAAAATACGGAATTACAACGAAATAATGTTTTAAAATGGATTAAATTGAAAACCTATTTAGGATAACTTTTTTTTTTACTTATTTATACTTGAGATTAAGGTTAAGGTTTAAAATATCCAGTCAGTCAGTCCCACTTGTCACTGTCAGTCAGTAGCTTCCACTTCCAGTACTTGACTGAATTTTTATCATTAATATAATCTTTACGTTTAAAGATTATTAATGGTACCAAGTGATTTATTTGATTAAAGCAAAAGCACTAGTAAGCATCAGGATAATAATCTAAACACAACAATGTCAACTCAACCCAACATATTTAAAGTTTTTTTTATTTTATTTTAGGAAACATCAGATTAGAAGTTCTTGTCGTTAAAAACGAAATTTCTCATACAAGAGTTACAGTGGGTTTAGGGTTCTAACCCTAACCTTAATGTAACTCAGTTACACTAGAAAACTCACAAAAAAATCCGTTCAGTTTCATAACAATTTGAAATTAAATTAAACTGTAAAAATACTCTTTCATGTTTTAATAAAAATTGAAATGTCCTTAAATCAAAAGCTCGATTTTTTAACGCTAATAATAATCAAATTTTAATGACGATAATGTTATCATAAATTGAACAAATCTAATTTTATTTCAAAAGGTCTCCCAAAAATAAATAAAAACTAAAAACAAACAATAATTTATTTTTTAAAATTCGACAACACAAATTTAAAGTGGAATTAAAAAATGAGTGACACAAAAAAAAGGGAATTAATTTTTTTGGAGGGAGAGTGGAATTGATTGCTCTTTTAGGGCAAGATGAAGCATTATGAACAAAACTAGAATAAGCCAGGTAAATGAAAGTTCAATAGTTGCACATGTTAACTAAAATTAATCGTTTCATTTTCGATTTATCAAAATTACCAAGTAGTCACTCAGAGTTGTTATATAAGAGGAACATATTAAAGCCAAAATATTGGTGTGTCTTTTTTCGCCCTATGTTGTCAGGTTCGATATATCGGCCTCTTAGGATCCAAAGGTTTAAAAAAAATAAAAAGTAACCATTAAGTTTAAACCTATCCCAAGAAAAAAAATGTCAATTAACCAGTTTAATTTACTTAATAAAAAATAACTTATTTAAATCAATTATAATATAATTTTTACGCGTTAACACAGTTTAATTATTTATTAAACAAACTGTGTTAACACGTGAACATTTAAACAAACTGTGTTAACACGTGAATATTTAATTATTAAACAAACTGTGTTATCATGTGAAAATTGTCCATTTAGTTTACTTTAACTAAAATGAATTTTTACAATTGACAATTATTTGTGAATGGAATTAAAACGTTTATAGTAGTAGTAAGTACACATTATTTGTTTGTGTGTGTGTGTGTTTTTTTTATTCTTGTCGTTTATTCATGAGAATATTTACATAACATTTAAATCTGTAAAGTTAAATTAAATGACAAAAGAGTTTAATACAAAAATAGATTTAAAAAAGTGACGAATATTATGGAGAAGAAAAGAGAAAAGACAATCAAGTTAAGAATGACACACGTGCACAAAACTCAAGTATCGCCATAAAAAAGAATCGTAGATTATTAAATCGCGCCATAATAAATCACCATTTCCCTCCAAATAAAATGCAACTTTGACAAAACACAACCCAAGCAATAAATTAGTTAAAAAAACTCAATTTATAAGAAAAAAAGCCACAAAAAATGATTATATATATTTCAAGTTTTTTGTTTTTAAAAAAACAATATTAAAACGCAGAAAAAAAAACTTAGTATTTTTCTCACTCCGCGCGCGCCACTTGCTTTAGAAATTAACAACAAAAAGCTCGCCTTTCGGTTATAAAGTTCAAAGCAAAACACAGTAAATATTTTGGATTATTTGTTATAAACTAGGTAAGCATCCAGAACAGATATATGTATATATTTTCTAAAACTACAGAATCAATAATTCTATTTTTATTATTCATTACCAAAACCTTGATGAAAAGAAGAACGAATAGTAACGAACAGTAATATAAACAAAACATAAGGAACGTGAAAGAGTGAAAACGATCAAAAATCGATTGGGTTTTAAGAATAAAAATCAAATAATGACAAGTTTTGTTTTCAATAAGAATTCGAGACAATAAAAGATTATCAAAAAGAAAGAAAAATGACGGTTAAAAACTAGTTTGGGCTAATTTAATTAAATCGTGGGTTTGGGTTACGTCCGTCCGTCGTGGGTAAAAAAAGGAAAAAAGTAAACTTACCGATTGTCTATTTTTAATTTCACAATAAGAATTTAAAAATTGTGATATTTTATCAACAAAAAAAGGTTGGTTTCCTTGTTTATTGTCTCATGCTAATCTAGACGAATGCCATAACGAGTCGAGTCAGGTCATTTTTGAAGAGAGATTTAATCCTAGAATAACAAGAAGAAACAGCGAACAACCGGGCTTGCTTGTTGGCGCCATCATTATGGCGAAGAAGAAGAAGACGAAGAAGACAACGAGGATGAAGAAGAAGAAGAAGAAATGAAAGTAGGGAAAGAAAAAGAGAAAAATTCAGGAAAGAAGAGAAAAAAGAGATGAAAGCAGAGGAAGAAAAAGAGAAAAACTCGAAGAAGAAGAGATGAAAGCAGAGGAAGAAAAAGAGAAAAATTCAGGAAAGAAGAAAAAGAAGAGATTAAAGCAGGGGAAGAAAAATTCAGGGAAGAAAAAGAAGAAATGAAAGTAGAAGAAGAAAAAGAGAAACGTTCAGAGAAGAAGAAGAACAAGAATCATAAGGAAATTACTCTTCTCCATTCCATTCTTATTTTTAGTATTTGCACTAATGGCTAAAAATAAACTTTTTTTAATGAAATACTCAATGGAAAATTATTATGTTTAGTAATAATGTTTACGCTTCTTGTTATGGGCACCAGCGAAGAAGGTGGAGCTGGATGGGAGCATTTGGTAAAAAGCTCGGGCTCAAGAATTGTAGTACGAGAGTTCAAATCCCAGTCAAAACCATTGATTCCATTCACCTTTAAAATGGTCTTGTGTCAAACTTGGTTGGTACTGCTGCTGCTTACCATGTATTGACACGGCAAGATGATGCATAGATATTTGTTTGGAGGGAGAAACTAGTTGTTTTCTTCTTGTAACATTAATTGATTATAGTCATGATGATCATAATGATCTAATCATCATCATCATCCTCTTAATTTTCAAAGTTTACTTTTTTTTCTTTACTTCTAGTTCTTATTTTGACAAGCCAAGACGGATATTGGATAGATATTCATTTGGAGAGAAACTAGTTGTTTTCTTATTGATTATAGTCATGAATCATCATCATCTTCACTCTTAATTTTCATTGTTTACTACTCTCTTTTTTTCTTTTTTTACTTGTTTCACATTTCTTCTCTTTTCCTAAGTGCATCCACTGCGGCCACCAATCACCAAACCATTTATTGTTATTTTATTCAACTATTTAATTGGCTTTTCTTTCCTTGGGTCATTTTTGTTTTCACCGTTTTGACCACTTAACCTCTCCCCCTCCCCCCCACAGTTTTCTTTACTATATTCAACAGCTTAAGCACTCTCCCCCACCCCACCATTTTTTTTTTTGCTAACAATCAGCCAATCAGATCACAAGTTGCGCACACCGCTCACGTTTAATTGGTCAATTTACAGGTGGGCCTCACCCCCCAGCCCTTGCTTGTTTGTGTGTGTTTTTCTTTCTTGGCACTTTCCACTCCTGAACACAGCTTGCACAATTGGTATTTATAATTTGTTCAATGTTTAATAATAATGCTAGGCCAACCAGCAACGTCAAAATTAACGATATACTCATTTTATTCAAGAAAGACTAAACTATATATATTATATATATATAATTCTAATTAATGAGTTTGATTAAAATTATAGTTAGAGTGATCAGTGAGAGTGTGTATATTATATATATATATATATATATATATATATATATAATGGTCATTAATGATAAAGTTCAAATTTTTAATTAACTTTTTGAATCCCGACTTATCAAAATTACCAAGTAGTCACTCAGGGCCTTTATGTTAGTCGAAAATATTAAAGCCAAAATATTGGTGTGTCTTTTGCTTTGTCAGGGCCACCCGGCCGATATATCGGCCTCTTAGGGTCTAAAGGATTAAAATTATAGTCATCACTGTCATCATACCGTGTGTGCAGACAGGCAGCGAAATCGATTTAATGGAAGTTGGGTTTGAATTGTGTATAAATTAATATTTTCTCCAAACAATTGTGATTTGACCTAAATTTTATTTTTGTTTTTACAATAACCCGCGCGCTGTTTAATTTCCCATTGATTTGCTTGGACAGTAGTTACATTTAGCAGTTGCAGCTTGTTTGTCAATTGTAAAGGCTGCTAGTGCTAACTGTTGAGTGCTCTCTCCCTCTCTGCTTTCTACTACTTACTAGCAAGAAGAAGAGACCCCTCTCTCTCTCTATTTCGCAAATTAATGTACTTTTACATCGAACACCGACCACGCCGCCACCGCCTCCTTACCCATAAGCATTTTCTACTGAATAACTGGGGAAAAAATACTAAACAAAATAGTTTTCTTGACTATTACTACTTTTTTTTAGAACAGTTTTATTAGAAATTAGTCATAGCCATTTTTTTTTACAAAAGTTTTGTTCAAATAAACAAGAAGCAGTCTTTAGTCTTGTGCGGTCACAGTGACCGACCGACCAGACCAGTTCATATTCACAAGTCAACAAAACAAAACAGGGTAATTCTTCTTCCTTAGACTTTTAAATGTGGGCGTGTTAAGTCTTTTCTACAACTTGGTTGCTCTCTGCTACTTTGACGCGTGTTGTTTGCTGTTGTAAATGTTTTAGTACAACAACGCAACATTTTTGTTGGACAACTTTAAGCAGATAAATAGAATAACATTTTTTATAATTAAAGGAAAGAGGTGGCCCCGGTACGGGTACCAGGAAAAAGGGTAAATTTATAGTTTAGGCGTGAAATCACTCTAGTACAAAAAATGTTTTGTTTTTGTTATAGAATTTCTTAACGGGCCTTTACGCAACGAATCTACCAAAAATCAACACTTAATCCCCACCCAATTAATATCAATGATTTTTGCTGTAAATTAAACCTAATCCTTAACCCTCCCTTTGGAAAACCTTAATATCTCCGGAACAAATTATTTCCCACGGAAAAGAAATACGACAGTGTGTTGTGTGTGCCTAAAGGATTTCATAGAGAATGTTAGTTTTTTTCCGCGTGATTTCACGCCTAACTACAACAAATTCCGAAAAAAAGTAAGTTGCTTGTAAATAAATCATTAAATTAAGGAACCAAAGGAAAATTCGGTACTAGTGGAGATTAGAGATTCGCGTTGAAAATGTGTTTTGAAATAATAGATGCTCCCCAAACACATGCCATGCGTGTTCTTTCGTTTCAATTGTCAATTTTCACGATATTTTCGCGATTATTTCTCACTTTTACAAACTTAATTTTTTTTTACTTAATTTGGTTTATTAAAAGGTTTTTTTTTGCAGATTTTTTTATATTGTTAATTTTAAAAATGTCTGCAAAAACCAAAGTAAAAAATAATGTTTGTAAAAGTGAGAAAAAGGTTAAGAATAAACCAATGTAAATAAACAATTATTTTTAAAAAATAAACATTTATTGTAAATGTGAGAAATTCTCACGCAAAACGCACACACGTCGTTAAAAATGTTTGTTGTAAATAAAAAACAGTATGCAAAATAAAAAATTTTTTTAATTAACCAAATTTAGTTTGAAAAAAATAATTTTTGTAAAGGGTTGAAATTATCACGAAAATATTGTGGAACACGCATGCGTAGTGTTTAGTCTTTTGGGGAGCATCAATTATTTCAAAACACATTTTTAACACGAATATCTAATCTCCAATAGTACGCATTTTTTTTTTCACTTCAAAATAATTATGTTTTCGTTTTATTTTAACAAAATTCTTTAATAAATTTTAGAATATAATGAAATTAAAAATGAAATTTATGAATTCTTTTTTTAAATTATCTTTTATTTTAGTTTCATATTTATTTTTTCCTAGTAAAAAAAATCCTAACATTTTAAATATTTTTTTAGCAATAATTTGCAGTAATTAATTATCTAGTTTAGCGTTGTCACTTCATAATGTCGTAAAGTAAATTTGGTGTCGTAAACATCTCTTAGAGTGACTGGCAAAATTATTATTCATATATCGATTATAAAAAAAAATAAATAACTCAGTTATAAAATTCATTCTTCATTTAATAATCAGTAAAAAAATTTATATTGATTAGATAATTACCTGATTTTTGGGAGATTTTTAAAGAGAGACTCCGTCATAAGATATAAACCTTTATTAAGTTCATCCTTTACTTAATAATTGGTGAAAATTCCATATTGATTAGATAATTACCTGATTTTTGGTAGATTTTTAAAGAGAGACTCCGTCATAAAATATAAACCTTTATTAAGTTCATTCTTTACTTAATAATTGGTAAAAAATTTCATATTGATTAGATAATTACCTGATTTTTGGTAGATTTTTAGAGAGAGACACCGTCATAAGATATAAACCTTTATTAAGATCATTCTTTACTTAATAATTAGTGAAAATTTCATATTGATTAGATAATTACTTGATTTTTGGGAGATTTTCAAAGAGAGACACCGTCATAAGATATAAACCTTTATTCAGTTCATTCTTTACTTAATAATTGGTAAAAATTTCATATTGATTAGATAATTACCTGATTTTTGGGAGATTTTTAAAAAGAGACACCGTCATAAGATATAAACCTTTATTAAGTTCATTCTTTACTTAATAATTGGTGAAAATTTCATATTGATTAGATAATTACCTGATTTTTGGTAGATTTTTAAAAAGAGACACCGTCATAAGATATAAACCTTTATTAAGTTCATTCTTTACTTAATAATTGGTAAAAATTTCATATTGATTAGATAATTACCTGATTTTGGGGAGATTTTTAAAGAGAAGGTCCGTTCGTTTTCACTATACAAACTTCTAGTATACTGTTATAACTTAGCAATCAATGTCATTATGTAGTTTAGTTTAGTGTGGTAAAACATAAATATAACATCTCTTTTTTGTGACCGAAAAAAATATAAATTATAAATCATTTAAATACCGTTATAATTTTCATTGTTCACTTAATAGTGGGTGAAAATTTTATATTGATTAGATTATTACCTGATTTTTGGTAGATTTTTCAAAAGAGTCTCCGTTTATACACACGACACTAAACTAAACTCCATTACAACGCTAAACTAGAAGATAGCTATTTTTTTTTATAAAAAAGGTAATTTTTTTAATAAATAGCTTCAAATTGCTAGTAAAAAAATACGATAGCAATTACGTAAATCATTATATATTTTATTTTATTTTATAAAAATGCCTACTGTATAGAAAAAAATAAGGTTATCATATTTTTTGGAAAATGCTAAAAAAATCGCAAACATATGATAAAAGCTAAAAACAGCTGTGCAATGTCGAACGAATAAGACTTATAGTAGAGTACCTAGCTGCTTAGAGTGACTATTACGTCTAAAAGGCCTCCTCGTATCTAAGCTAACTTTTTAACGGGACGGTGCGGCCGAAGACCCCACAATTGCAGGAGGGGGGGCGAAAAGCTCCCTAGAGGCCGCAAGGCTTCTTGGCTTCATAGATTGTAATGCTAAAAATTAGCAAAATAATTAATTCTTAGGATTAATTAGAAAATCATTATCACAATTGAAATCACCACACGACACACCCCACTCCACTGTCGCTCTGCCCAAGTAAGTATATCCTCATTCATTAAATGCAAAAAGCCCAAGTATATAAAAACACATACAATATGGCCTTATGTCTAACATGGGTTAGTGCTGGTGCTGTTGTTGTTGTTGTTGTTGAGCAGCAAACCCTCTTCACCCGTTCGGGCTCGGAGTCTTCCTGTAACTATAGTTTTTCGCAATCTCGGATTACCCCGAGACTCCGGTCCTCGCCCTAGGGGGTAACTCTACTTGAGGAAGTTTTTATACCCACCGATCGGTTGGTGTGAGGGAGGGGGTAGGGGATGGGGAGGGCCTTCAGTTCAAATTCGCAATGCATTCAACTGATGATTTCGCCAAATGCCAACCAG
>JAUZSX010349323.1:0-10189 GCA_034780655.1 Idiosepius hallami
TTTATTATTCATTACATTACAGTGAACATATATAAACTGAATAAATGCTTAATTTACATTAAAAAATTACATTTTTGATATTGCCCCATAACTTCTGGCCCACCCTGTATTTGTATATGTACGTATAAATAGTCGAAGGCTCCAGTATGTTAAGGGATGCATCTTGCATTTTTAATGTAAATGGGCTGCAAGATTAAGTACGGAACTGCGTACAAAATAACCCTCGCATTAATTGTAAAAATATGAATTATTAAAAAAAAAAGTTTTTGTTTTCTTTTAAGAAACTATAAGAGAAGGTAATAGAATTCATGAAAAGACTATGATTTGTGATAATCTTTTTTTAAATTAGATTTTTTGCTTATGGAAAAAATAAAGAAGAACAAAAAGGAATGGGAAATTCTTAAAGATTTTTTTGAATCATTATTTATTTTTCTATTGAAATTCTTTCTTGTTGACCTTTAACCTTTTGTATTCATGTCGTAATATTTCTGTTCTGATTAATCAAGTAATGCTTGTTTAGCAACGGAACAAAATTACAATTAGAGCCGCAAATGCGCAAAATTTGATGTGTTTAATTTTTACATTTTAAATGTACAAAATATCAAATAACAAAATAAGTGGCGTAGCAATGGAGGAGCAGGGTGGGTAGTCCGCCCTGGGCGGCACATGTCATGGGGGGAGCATTTTGAAAGAGTAAAAATAAATAATGAAAACATTGTAAAAGTAAAAAAAAAACTAACAAAAGATCAAAATTTTATAACCAAAATGAGTTTTTAAGGTTGCAGTACGATTTATATGCCTAAGAATATTGCTTTTAAACGGATTTTTGAAACTGTATTATTAATCCAACGAAAATAAATATTTTAAGATAATACATGTAATAATGTTTTCATGATAAAAATTTAATAAAATTTAGGTTGCATAATGATTTTAAAATAATTAGAAATTTTTATGCATAAAATAATTATTCTACTTAATAAGTTTATTTTTATCTCCTAGTCATTACCATCTACGAGTTCAACATCGTCTACGAGTTCACATACTTTGGGGTCTGCCATTGCCGATAATTTGTCACGTGATCTGAAAATCGATGGGAGGATCAAAAACGCATCCATGAGACTCGTAAGATTTAAAAATAATGTTTGGTCTGACTCGGAATTGACATTGTGAACAAAAATGGCAATGTACAACGCTTTCATTCTCACTGCTCTGCGGGAGTGAAATATGGACAACGTAAACACGTCAGGAAAAGAACCTGAATTCCTTCCATCAAAGAATCCAGTGGCGCATCATCAACTTCACCTGGGAAGAAAAAGTGGCCAATACAGAAGTTCTTTCGTGCAACTACCCTCACCAACATAGATTGCGTTGGCTAGGTCATTTGCATGGGATATAGGACGGTTGCATTCCTAAGGACATGCATTTCGTACGGGGAACTTAAGGGCCGTTATTAGGGTCCCTGCAGACCTGCAATTGCTTGGGGACCGCAAGCTCAATAGGGGCTGCAAGGATACTTGGCTTCATAGAGTTTTTGTAATGCAAAAATAAACCAGTATGATTAATAAGGATTTACTAAAAATCATTATCACACTTCTATGTTGAAATATACATCTTTCAATTGATCTCTCTGTCTGCCTATCTCTGTCTTCTCTCTCTCACTCTCTATACATATATATTTGTACATGTATTCATATAAGGGTTTTGATCAAAGTTTCCAATATGTTAAATGGACGCAAGTTGCCTTTTTTGGTTAAAGGGGCTGCAAAGCGTATTATGCGTCGGGGTCACTAAGTGGCTAAGCACGGCACTTGAGAACTTGATGCTGGGAGAAGAGACACAGGGCGCCATTGGCTGAGATTAAAGAGGAATATGAAGGTTCTAACCATTGACACAGAATTCTTGGAAGATGAGACATCAAACCACGCCGACTGGAAAAGCATATTCCATACACAGTTCCAGGTTGGAGAGGATAAACTGGTCCCAACAGCAGTAGAGGGGCGAGTAAGTCGAAGGAGCTCCTCAGGCACTAGAGTAGGGGTGTCCAAACTTTTTATGTAGAGGGCCATATATCACAATGAAAACATTTTTGGGAGGCCGGATAAAAATAAAAACTGAAAATACCTTGTGAAGTGTTTTATTTCATAATTGAACATACATTTAATGTGAAGGATGAAACTGTCTCCTTGAATGCAACAAATGGGTGAGGTTTTGTAAACAATATAGATTTTCACGTTATATGTCAAAATCATACTGAAAGCAACAGTAAATCCGTTTTTTCTTACTAGATGTTTATCTACGATCGATTATTATTCAAAATGCGGCGAGGGCCACGGAAAGTTAACAGGCGGGCCGGATTTGGCCCGCGGGCCGGACTTTGGTCATCCCTGCATTAGACTAACAGCGGTACACACGGACAAACCGGTGACATAGGCATGCAACAGTTGTGATAGGAACTGCCACTTCAGTTATGGAAGATCGGGTCATACACAGTCGGATAGTTGTCTTTTATTCATGGCCATTTATGGCTAGGTCTGTGACAATATGCTTTTATTAAAGATTGATCTTGTAAAAGACTTTACTATCTCGTGATTTTAACATTTCTTTTAATTTTGTAGTTTTTAGAAGGGCAGTGACAATATGCTTTTATAAAAGAATATTATTGTCGTTACTTGTCTATTATGTGACTTTACCGTTTCTATTAATTCGTTAGTTACTTATAGGGCTGTGATAATATGCTTTTATTAAAGATTAATCTCGTCAAAGACTTTTCTATCTTGTAATCTTACCATTTCTTTTAATTTTGTAGTTTTTAGAAGGGCAGTGACAATATGCTTTAATTTATATAGTTATTAGTAGGACTGTGATGATATGCTTTTATTTAGAATATTCTTGTCACAACCTTAATAACTAGGAATATGACAAGTATATTCTTTAATAAAAGAAGATTGTCACAGCTCTAGTCATGATCTCTTTGTCTCTACTAATGTTTCCTATTCTTTGTTATCTAATGTTTCTAAAACCTTTGTAAAAGCTAGTTTTATATTTGAGATTTCCAAAATCAAACCAGGTTTGTTATCGTTTACCATTTAAGCCCCAAAATTTGGGTTCGATCTTGACTCTAATTCACCATCACTTAAAAGTTTCATTGGTTTCTGTCACTCTGACATCACTATCACCATCAGCAGCATGGCCATGATCTTCATGATCATCACTGTAATCCTAATGATCAACATCATCATAATGATCTTTATCATCATCATCAGCAGCAGCAGCACCAGCATCATTATTGTAATTATCGTCATCATTACATATTCTATCTGTGCGAAGTTTTTATATTTACCTATTAATATTCAGTTGTCCATTTTCTTGATCACTCCAATGTTTTTTTCTCTGATCGATTATTACCCCTACTCTACATCTGATCAAAATCGATTAACTTGATTAAACTATGCCACAATAGAAAAAACCACCAAATCAATTATCGATTATCAAGCAATCAATTTCAGTTAAAATCTTTATTTTTCATTATACTACAACCATCAACACCACCACCACTACTACTAAAACTATCAACAACAACAACAACAACAATAACAACAACAATAACAATAACAACAACAACAATAATAATAATAATAATGATAATAATAATAATAATAATAATAATAATAATGATAATAATCAGGAGGGGAAGGAGGAGGAGGATACCAGCAGTCGCCAAGGTAATGATGTCATAGATGGAGTGTTTGGAGAGACTTGTTGTCCCTTAGCATCTAGGTACTTTGAAAGTAATTGGCGCGAAGAATACGAGAGTGAAGAGCCTGGAAAACGTGGGGACAGATCAGAAAATGCTAGAACATTTCTAAAAGACTTGTTAACATTCTGGACCTACAGAGAGTCGCCAGTTACGAAGAGCTTAAAGGGTGAAAACCTGAATATATGTGTCAACATCCAGTCTTAGACTGGAATGGAGCAGGGTTTGCTGGAGTTCCCGATGAGGTTTGTTGTCACTCTGACTCTAATAAATGCCACTGGTTGCTAAGAGTGCAAACACTTAGCGATCGGTGTCAGATCTCAAAAATGAGAGGAGACTTATTGTCACATGATACCATTCTTCAAATTTGATTAATAAAATAAAACCAAAAACAAACCCCATTCACCAAATACTAAAGCTTGCACACAGAATAAAAACTAAAACAATTAAATTAAATTAAATCAAAAAAGAAATAATAAAATAAAATAGAATAAAAAAATTAAAAATAAAACAATCTATTCCTTCTGGATTTATCTGACAAGAAAGGTTGATATGCCGTAAAGAACAAACAGCTTCGTCTTTTTCTTTTTTAGATAAAAATTCTTTTTCAATCATTTCTCTTCGGTATGCACTAAAGATAACCAGACAAAATCCTCTATAAAACCCATGAGACCTTAAATAACCAAAAATGGTTGATAGGTCGTTAAACCCTAGCAAAACCAAACCAAACTAAAAATTATATTATTTTCATTTATCTTGATGGGCACTCATAGCAACTAGTGACCTTTACTGGAAACCACCACCAGACGTTGGCAGAATACAGATTTTCTACTTATAGCAGGTGTGAATACTAGATGCATTATCATGATGATAAAGTCAGTCAGTCCTAACTAGTCGAGGCTTCGGTACCACATTGGCTTCCAACTCACTTGCGCAGATATTTAGTTTTTGTATCTGTTGCGCATTAGTTACACCCTCTGAACCTTCTATGCTTCACGCAGTGGAGTGGAGCGAACGCTCGATGACTGTCAGCAGAGGAGATTGCAGAGCTTTTGTAATCAGTGTTTGTGTTGTACTTCACCTAAATGAGAGACAGCCCTGAGTTAATGAGTCCCATTTGCTCAGATGATCAAATGCATAAAGATGAGAACCCGGTTGCACTCTACAGTCATTAAATGGGTGTAGTGCGTGTGTTGCTTGCTAGAGCTCCACGGGAGACTTGATGTCACTCTGACGCCAGCGAAGACCACTGTTTACTAAGCATGCAAACTCTTTGTATTAGGTTTGAGATCTTATAATTATAATGATAACAATAATATTCCTTGTAATAGGAATTATACAGTGCTGTGCTTAACCACTTAGCACCCCGACAAAGAATACACCTTGTGGCCCCTTTACCCTAAAAAGACAAGTTGCACCCTGTCAACATAGTGGAGCCAGGGAGCCTTTAACTATATATACATAGAGAGAGATAAGCGGAAAGAGAGATGGATTGATAGATGCATGTTTCAAGTGTGATAATGATTTTCTTATTAATCCTAAAAATTGATTATTTTGGTAATTTTTTGCTTTAGTAAAGATCTTTGAAACCAAGGTACCTTTGCAGCCCCTGGGGAGCTTGCAACCTCCTGCAATTGTGGGGTCTGCGGGGCCCTAAGTACGAGCACGACCCTGGAATTATAACTCTATTATTATTGATTATAATCCTCATTTTATTATTACCATTTACGGCGATGTGTACACGTCTAAAAAGTAAACTGTTTTTCCTCATCATTATCATCATCATGCTATTGATGAAGAAGATCGAAGAAAAGAAGAAGCAGATCTTGTGTGCCAGCAGTAAAGGCTCCACTTCTTCACTCAATAGAAGCAGTAAACGTTACCGGCAGCGGCACCCACTACTTTCGTCAATCGTAACGACCACCACTGCCTTCATCCTGAAAGAACTACACACCACGCCAAATTCGTCGACTGACAAACAACGTCTTCAATGCCGGCTGATCTTTCTACTCTTCCCGCTACCTCCTCTCGTTACTCCTTCCTCGTCTTTTCTTTCTCCCTCTTCAACTCCTTCGTTCTGCTACTCATTCTCCTCCTCCCACGTGTTCCACTCCTCCTTCGTCTTCCACTCATCCTCTCCCTCTCCCTCTAGATTCAGATTGGGAAAAAATAGATAAAAAAAATCATTGCCTTAACCGAACAACTTCGATCTTCTAACAGATTTTTTCAAACAGAAATGTCGGCATGGAATGCAGCCAAACATTTTTCCGTGCTTTCTCAAAATCTTACGTTCATTGATGACTGACTGAGCTTTCTTCTCCTCGGCTTCATGTCTTCTTCACACTCTGTGTTGTTGGTTGTGTGTGGTGTATATCTGTATGTATACGCATGCTGTGCACAGTGCACACACAGCAGTGGCAGTGCCCAGTGCACTACTTTATATCAATATGTATCGTAGAAATGTGCATTTGCATTGATAACCATTTTTAGTGCGTACAAAGACATGTGCACAAAAAATAACATTGTCAAATAATTTAAACCTTTGAAAAGTCATAAAATATAAATGAAAATAATTTTTATTGCATATTGAAGTGGAATGATTGTAAAGAAATTATGTAAAAAGAGGAAGTTCCTTAACGGCATATCAACTTTTCTTAGACAAATAATTCCAGATTGATAGATTTTTTTCTATGTGCATGTTTTAGTGGTAGGTGTGTGGTGTTTGTTTTCGGTTTTTATTCATTAATTAAATTTTGTGAAGAATATAGTTATTTTCTAAAACTCTTTTGGATAACAACAATAACAGCAACAATGACAACAAAAACAACAACAACAACAATAATAATAATAACAACACAACTTAACCGATGTATTCGACCTTGACCAGAATGAGTGAAAAATTCTTTAAGTGTACGTTATTCTATTTCTGGTATATCTATAAGGGCGCAATATTTAAAAAAATTGCGGATTTTCTGCTTTTAATACTAATCAATTAATTAATAATCATTAATCAATAATAATAAATAAATAAATAAATAATAATAATAATAATAATAACTGTAGAATAAGAAGAAGGATGTGAAGATGAAGAGGAAGAAGAGAAAAAAAAGGAAAAAATGCAAATGCTAACACAAACAAAACATACACAACCGACTGGAGGGTGGGGGGTGATTGCAGCCACTGTCTGCAAGGTATCCAGACATTCTGGGGAGTGCCAAAAGAGACTTATTGTCATTCAGGATTTACCGCCAGGCGTTGACAGAGTAAGAACTCAACTAATGATGGGTGTGAGCACTAGATGCGGGCAGTTGAAAACCCGACCAGATGCGATACTATTCAGTTTTTGAGTGGAATGGAGCGGGGCCTACTAGAGTTTCCAAGAAGAATTGTCATCTGACTCCAGTGGTGAAGACCACACACTGGATATAAGTTGTGCAAGCGCTTAGTAATCAGTGTTAGATCTCATTAACAATAATTAATTAGTGGAGAAAAAAATTGGCTATAGAAAATAAAATTAGAATATATTTATTTGGTCGAGTTAGACACAAGGCCATTTTTACGCGTTCTGTATACCTGCGCTTTTTGTATTCAGTGATGCCTTTCACCAAGATGAGCTGCTCTCCCGAGTTAACGAGCCCAATCTGCCTGAAGCAATGGTTTTGACTGGGATTTGAACTCTCGTACTACGATTCCAGAACCTAAGTGCTTACCAATGCTCCATCGTCGTAGAATATCATGAAGGTCAAAACAACGAAGTGAAAAAAAATACACGCAGACCAAATGTTCGTGGAAGGGAGCTTTTAATTACTCACTGCAAGAGATTCAAAGATATTGGAGTGCTGTATATCAGGAAGTACTACCAGGCGTTGGCAGAGTTGGGACTCTACGAGTAGCGGGTGTTGGCACACAAGTCGGGTGAGAACCCAAGGAGATATATACCATACAATCTTAACTTGAATGCTGCTGGACACAAAGAGACTTGTTGTCACTCTGACTCCAGTGAAAGCTACTTCAGCATCTCTTGCAGTTAGTAGCGACTACAAGCTACCATCTTCATTTTTCTTTGTAAGGATTATTTCGAAATCTAAGGCGTTGCATTGTATTATTTCTAATGTTATTTAACATATTCAATTATTCAACCAATTGCGTTTTTAAGCGCCGAATGTGGCCAGAATGAATAATCTTAATAATAAATGGTAACGACGATGTTTTAATCTTTTTATTTTTTTATTTTTAAAAGTTTCAACATTTTAAATATTCAATACAACAACGCTAAATAATATTAACCACTAGCGTACAGCATTCTTTTTATAGCGCAGTTCTGCCATGCGCGTACATAAACGATATTCGTCTTTTTTGTAAGATTAAAAATGCATATAAATACGTCATCCATCTTTTGGGAAAAGTTTTATGTATGCGTCATCCGATCGCAAATGGTGAAATATAATAATTGAATATTATATTTACTTAGTGAGCACCAACCCAAGTTTGGTACAGGGCTATTTTTACGTGCTCTTACCCGGCCTTTTTGCATTTGGTGTTACTCTTCACCTAGATGAACTGCTCTCCTGAGTTAACGAGCCTTATCTGCCAGAGGCAGCTAAAGTGAATACAATAATAATAATATATATAAATAGTAATTGAATATAATGTTAAATAAGATTTAATATAATATTAATGGAATGCAATATCTTGAATTTTGAAATAATGCTAACAAAAAAAAAATGATGAGGGTAGCTTGTAGTCGTTGCTGACTACAAACGATGCTGAAGTGCCAGAGGAAGATTATTGTCACTCTGTCTTCAGATCGGCCTAATCTGGATTCTGTTGGTCCTGGGTGTGAGAGATTGACATAGTAGCGTAAAAGCCTTAGGAGAAGTAGCGCCATACAATCACTGACTGGGATGGATAAGATTCTGCTGGAAACTAGTTGTCCTTCTGGTTCGAGTAACAACAACTGGTCGTGATGAACAGCATGCAACAAGTGCTGCTTGTGAGTGGTGGAAGAATTTAATAATAATAATAATAATAATAATAATAATAATAATAATAATAATAGTAATAATAAATCTGTTTTATTTTTGGAATTTCTACAATTGTAGGAAGACATGTGAACTGGCAAGTGTGGATTTTGTGTGCGTCTATACTCAGTGTTGGGCAGCAACGGTGGAACATTGGTAAAATGGAATCGTATAACGCGATTTCAAACCCCAGTCAAAACCATTACATTCACTTTTGCTGTTTGGGGCAGATGTGGCTCGTTAACTCAGGAGAGCAGCTCATGTAGGTGATGGGTAACACCGAATATAAAAAGCCCAGTTATGAGCACGTAAAAATGGCCTTGTGCCAAACTTGGGTTTGTGCTCACCACATAAATATAAATATAATACTCAGTGTATGTAAATGTCTGTAGCTGTCCTGTCCACACAAATGTGGCTCTTTGTGAATGACTAACCGCAGACCTCACAATTGCGGGGAGGGGGGAAGGTTCCTAGAGCCCGCAGGTTAAGCAACGTCGAGCCTGGTCAGTAGTTAGATGGGTGACCATTTAAGAATACCAGGTACTGTATATTGCGCCGGGACGGGAAATACCCAGCTTACTTTATTGGAGCGCAGTTAAAAAACTGTGTTGAGGTACCTTTATTCTATGGTTAGACAGGCACCTATACATGCGGCTAGGAACCACTTATGAAGTTCAAATTTCCATGAGACTCAACAATAAATCGTGCGTGTTCAGTGGTTGAGCTGGCTAAAACCAGCATGGGTTAGTATGCCGATACACACACACACACACGTATATATTTTGTAATGCAAAAAATTACCAAAATAATCAATTGTTAGGATTAATTAGAAAATTATTATCACGCTTGAAATATACATCTATCAACCCATCTCTCTTTTCGCCTATCTCTCTATATATTTATATATAGTCGAAGGCTCAAGTATTTTCAGGGGTGCAACTTAACATTTTACGGTTGAGGGGATACAAGGTGCATTCTGAATCGGGGCCGCTAGATGGCTAAGCACGGCTATGACAAGAAGAACTCCAGTGCGTCGGGATTTGAGCATTCGTGCTGAGAATTTCTAAAGGGGAACTTTTTTTGTCTCACTTTGACGGATGATTCCGATGGGGTAGTGATGTGGGGCTCACCGAGAGTGCTACACGGAATAAGGTGTAAAGTAGATATCTCAAGCTGGTGATAACGTGTCCAGTTGAGAGCGATAGAATATCCCCATTAAAGCTCCCTCAAAGCAGTCTGTACAGTTGCTTATATTAAGAGCGGGCAGCGACGGTGGAGCATTGGTAGAAGCTCGGGCTTCGGAATCGTGTAACGCGAGTTCAAATCCCAGTCAAAATCATTACTTTCACTTTAGCAGCCTCGGGCAGATGGGGCTTGTTAGCTCGGGAGAGCAGTTCATCTAGGTGAAGGGTAA
>JAUZSX010349334.1:0-10189 GCA_034780655.1 Idiosepius hallami
CGGGTAAGAGCACGTTAAAATGGCCTTGTGCCAAACTTGGGGGTGCTCACCAAGTAAATATCATATATATATATATATATATGTGTATGTGTGTGTGTATGTATATACATGTATATGTATATCTATGCGTATATATATGTATATATGTATGCATATATATATGTATATATATATGTATGCATATATATATGTATATATATATGTATGCATATATATATATATGTATATATATATGTATGTATATATATATTTTTACGCGCTCTATATACCTGATGTATGTGTATACATATGTATATATGTATGAATATATATATGTATGTGTATATATATGTATGAATATATATATATATATTAATCTAATTGATTAGATTGCTTAAATTTATGGTTAGAGTGTTCAATATCAGTGATAGAGCGTGTATATTAGTTAAGTGTAGACACGGAGTCAACAGCCGTCAACAGTTTCTTGCTTACGCGTCATCAGGCCGAATGAACTTCTAGTCCCTAAAGGAGTAAAGGACTACACGGCAGTTCAAATCCCAGTCAAAACCACTGCATTCACCTTTAGTTGACTCGGACTGATAGGGCTCGTTAACTCAGGAGAGCACCCCATCTAGGTGAAGGGTAACACCGAATGTAATAAGCCCGGGTAACAGCACGTAAAAATTACCTTGTGCCAAACTTAGGTTGGTGTTCACCAAATAAATATAATATATGTATATATATACATATATATAAATCTAAGAGTAATAAGATCGTTTAAAATTATAGATAGAGTGCTCAATATCAGTGACGGTGGAGCATTGGTAAAAGCTCGGGCTCTGGAATCGTATTACACGAGTTCAAATCATAAATTATAAATAAATTATGTTTAAAAATCTTCTACTGTATAAGTACACCCCTCACAACTCGTCGGTGCAGAATCAAAGATAAAAATGATGAAGTCAATCTGAGCATCCACGGTTCGATTTCACTTACAGGTTTATCGATTTCACATTTGATTTTCAGAGCGTGACATTTTACGTAGAAATAAGAATAAATAAATAAATATACATCGATCTCTTAAGAGAAATTTATTTCCTCCTTTTACTGCAGGTGCTTATAAGTAATAATATTACGTACGATCAATTAACATGTTTAATTATCGTCATTAATCATTTACCTAATCTAATGTGGTATTACTTCTTCTGTCAAACATCTATATATTAATACGCTAACTTTTTTAATTTTAGTACTTTTTTAATTTGAGTTTGTTATCAGAGCATTAGTCAATTGGTTAAGAGAATTTTTAAATCAAAGGAAGTTTTCATTGTTTTCTCATGTTATGATGAGAAAGCTTATGCTTATGTGAGGTTTAAGTTATCAACTACCGTGGAATTTACACGGGTTCTGCTAGTTAATATTATTACTACTACATTATTACTACCATGTCGCGTTGAGACACCAATTCCCGCCAGATCACCGAAGTTAAGCAACGTCGAGCCTGGTCAGTAGTTGATGAGTGACCATTTACGAATACCAGGTACTGTATCTTGCGCCGGGTAGGAAAATACCCAGGTTAGTATCTGGGGGCACTATTAAACCCACTGGGTAAATGCACCCTAAGCCTTTGAGAAGACAGACATCTAGAAGAAGGAAAACTCTGAAGTACAAATTCCACTGCCTTATGGATTACCTGAGCTCAGGAAAGGCTAAAGGAGTAAACTCTGAAAGAAAATCCGGAGTTGGAACCCCTAAGGTGGTCTGAAACTGTACTCAGCTCGTTCCGGTAGCTCCTGCAGCCAACCTGGTGCCAAACGTACTGCTCTCCTTTTCGTGGATTCCCGAGGGCAAGGCCGAGAGGGGGATACTGAGAAATGGGCAGAATCAGAAATCCAGGCCTTGCGCCCTGGAGAGGCCACGTAGAGTTGTTTGGAAGAGACCGAAATGGTGCAACCTTACGACTTCGATCTGTTACAAACTAAGTTTCCGTTTCAATGGCGATTAAAAACAGTTCTTTTGGTCTCGATAATCTATATATTTAATTTTCTTGACCCAAAATTTGCATAATAATCTCTCTCTCTCTCTCTCTCTCTCTCTCTCTCTCTCTCTCTCTCTCTCTATCTCTCTCAAACACACACACACACACACCCATACACACAATTTCACTTTTATCAATATATAGATTTTCTTCTTCTCTTATTTCAGATGTTGACGCTTCAACCAGGCTAGGCCGGGAAGAACAACTTCTTCAGTTAGAAAAAGGATTTATAGACTGCATGTCCTCCTATGGAGTAAGTAAATGCTGTTTTCTTCTGAATATATATATATATATATATATATATATATATATATATATATTGGGTTTGAAAGTTGTTCTCTACATGGTTTCACCACCAGGATCGTCAGGAGAACACCAAAGTATAGTTCTGGAATAATATAATAATTAGTGAAAGTTTATAAATTGTTATGTTTGGTATATCTAGGTAAATATTTTTTAGTGGTTATATTGGGAAAAAATTCTTATTTTCTTATATATATATATTTATATATTAATGTTCAAAAGTGATCGATCGCGTAGGGACGTCAGATTATATAAGCGTTTTATATCTTAAATCTCTTGGCGATGTAGATCAGTTGGTAGAGTGTCTGACTAATTTTGACAACACTCAGGTTGGATTCACGTAATAGAATTTCTTTTTTTTATTTTTACAAAAACTGAAAAGAAATTAAGACATGAAGATTTACCAAACTACTTGGTTTAAACACTTAACATTAAGGGTACCTAAACATGAATCAACCTTGTTAATTGATTTTCAGCTGAAAATTTGGCAGCCAATTGGTCAAAGTTAAAAGACTTGACCTTTGTGGTCCCTACCAAATAACTCTGCTAATTTTGTGTCTACAAAATTTAGTTTTACCATGTAGGATATTTACACATGGAGCAAGTTTTTAATAGATTTTAGTGCAGAATTTTTGGTTTTCTGCCATAAATTTAGCTACCAAGGGGTCAATATTAAAAGATTTGACCGTTGCCGTTTTAGGCAGACTGACCAAGAAATTTTGGAAATACTTATACTTTGGGATACAGGTTATTTTGAACAACAGAAATTATTTTATTGGCGTTGATGCGGAAAAAATAACTACTAAGGGGTAAAAATTTAGAATTCCTGCACCGGGGCAATAATAAAAAAAACATCATTTTAAAGCGAATCCTGGAAAAATCATAAATTAAATAGAAAAATGCGAGCATAAAGAGTAATATGGTTAAGATTAAACTTAGAAAAGTAAAAAAAAATGTTGTTTAAACTGGAAAAGAAAAGGACATATTATTCTAGTAAAAAATATGATAAATTTATAACTTAGAATATTGCAGCATTAAGAACTCGTATGTAATTAAACTGAATTAAAAAAAAATTAATGCTACAATATTTTGAGTTATAAAGTTATTATATTTGTTACTAAAATAATACCTTGTCTTTTTCTTTTCCAGTTTAAACATTTTCTTTTTCTTTTTCTAAGATTAATCTTAACCATATTACTTTTCATGCTCGTATTTTTCTATTTAATATATATTTTCGCATTTTTCTATTTAATATATATTTTATTGTGTGTAGTGAAATTAGTGCATTGATAAAAGTTCTGGAATCGTAGTACGCGAGTTCAAATCCCAGTCAAAACCATTGCATTCACCTTTAGCTGCCTGGTAAGAGCGCGTAAAGATTGTGCCAAACTTGGGTTGGTGCTTACTGAGTAAATATAATATATCTATTTGTATCACTTATTGAGCCTATCTTTCATGTAAAAGTCATCACTCATACTCGCTTTCAAGCTTCCTGTTAAGTAGGCGGTCATGATACTCCTCTTTCGTTTGAAATAAATGTTTAGGAATGGTGTCGTCGTTAATGCCTTCATGAATCAACTTTCACAATATACACCGAGGTAGAGCCGTTCAAAAGAAAACTTGATGAGCGCCGACTTCTTAAAGTACAATCAGCCTAACTGTTTAATTTTGTCTCAACCTACGCTCTCTCTTGCCGTCACATACCACCGCAATTTTCTTATACACACGTACAAGGTGTCCAAAAAGTTACTGTGTTCTATGGGTATATAGAAATTTATAGCTATGGATTAAATAGTCCAAGACTTCAACGGCGAATGTGGGGGATGATGACAACAATGACACAACGCTTTCAGTACCGTACTACGCGGGTTCGAATCCGAGTTGTTCCGTCTATATTAACATGTCGACTAATACTAAGGTATGAAGCCCTATATTTCCTCTATCAATGGGTTAAATAGTGCAAGACCTCAACGGCGGATGTGGCGGATGATGACAACAATGACACAACGGCACTGAAAGCAGTTGAAAGCTGCAGCACAAAATGGCCTCCAGTCGTCGTGGATCTCCATGTCATTGGAACCAGGCCCTCCTCTGCCAAGGGGTCGTGCGGTGGCTGCAGGTGTATCAGTCACCCCACATTAAAAGACATCATGCACAGATGTCCTCCCGAAATGTAACCCATCTTACAATGGGATCTAGGACCGGCTTTTATGAAGCGTGATCTACAAGTCGCACTGCGACGATTCATCATATGAAGAGCCATAGGGACCAAGATGGAGGATAGTCATACTCGACCACGAGTGACCACCGATGATGATTGATATATATATTTTTGATAAACGTTCTTTTTTCCACACATAGTTTTCTGAATAAGACAATATGCACTATTTTATCCATATTCGGGGAAAAGTAGGGATTCATACCTCTACCAAGGGTATAAACCTAAGTACCAACTTTTTTGGGTCATTTAATTCCAAGAGCAATCATTTTTTGATAAACATTATTTGTCCACACATTTTAAAAACATTTTTTGCATGGATTTTTAATTTTTTAAAATTTTTTTGTTTAATCTTATTTATTTCATTTTATTTTATTTCAACAAAAAAGGTTGATGCGACCATCCGACAAATAAATGGCAAGCCAGGCGAGTCCATTTGTCGAGCCTCAGAAGAGGAGTGTGCCACGGTAATCATCACAGGGACTCGCGGCCTAGGCAAACTGAAGCGGACCTTCCTGGGCAGCGTCAGTGACTACATCGTCCATCATGCAACTGTACCCGTACTGGTTTGCAAAGCCCCCGAGGAAAAAGAGAAGGAAAAAGACGCCAACGGAGAGAAAGACAGAAGGTGGAGTCGAAAGTGCAAGTCCAAAAAAGGCCACCCCGATTGATTCTACTAACCCGTCCTTATACACATCTCAACCTAAGCTTTTATTTTGTCCTTTTGTTTCAATAACTTTTGTCCAGGGTGGGAGTTGGGATTTAAGAATCATTTTTATATATATATACAGCCAGTCCTCGTTTAACGATTTCATTTAATGATCCCTCGGAGTTAAGACCCCATCTTAAAAAGTTATTTTACCATACGTATTGTAGCAGACAGATTACGACACAAGAAGTAGCAGTCGGGTTTATGACAGAGGTCAACAACCGACAAGTTTGAACTGGCAGACAACACCAGTCAGTTCTCAGATACAGGCGAAGCAAGCTCATGTCTCTCCCTCTCTCTATAACAGACTACAGAACATACTACATTATTACTACTACAATTCTGATAGCAAGCACTGATACAACTTTCTGTCCCCAACGACGCGTGTTCAACTCTAGGGACAAACTTTTACACTCATGTTCCTACGCTGGGGACTTATCGTTCACACCCTTCATATCTATCGGTCTCGCTACATTGGGGAAAGTTGTATCGAATCATCGACCTGCATGCATTCTACCACTGAGCCACAGTCAGCCTTACTGTAAATCTACCAATAACACAACCTATCAGAGTATTATATTTAATTGGTCGGGCACAAACCCAAGTTAGGCACAACTCCTTTTTTATATTCCCATTATATCCCTGTGCTTTTGTAACCAGTGTTGCCTTTCACCTAGATGAGTTACTCCCCCGAGAAAAACAAGGCCCATCTGCCGGATATTGCAACTGACTTACGTTCTCCTCAGAAGAATACCCACTAGTAAAACAAAACCGAATGAACGTTAGACTAGGTGTCTCAAAACATATTCGACCCCCTTACATTTAAGCGTTTACGGAAAAAATAAATTAAAATTCATAGTTTAAAATAGGTTTAAATTTGAATATAAATACCAAATTTTACTTTTTACAAAAAGTTAGAGAAAATTATTGTCGTAATTTTGCCTTGTTGCAGTCGAGTGTGGTGTTGTATACAGTGTAGATATAAAAAAAAAAACAAGACGACAATATTAAGGGTTAACAAATATATTAACAAAAATACATAAATAGTGGTATATGGCCTGGCAGCATAGCGGCTCCTGACAGCTAGGTTGAAATCCCCCTCTCTCTCTCTCTGGAAGACGAGAGAGATCACATTTATAGTGATTGGAAGAGTTCATTTAAGGTGTGTTTCCCCCACAACAATTACCATAATAAATGATTGAAAACAGGCATTATATACATTATCTTTGATAAAAAACAAAAAGTTTAAATCATTTGTATGTCTTTTTGTTTTTTACTTTCCTTATACATCCAACTTTAAAATTCTTTAATTTCACACACTTATAAATGATAATTCACTGTGATTGAACGAGAAATCGCTAAAATTGCGGCAAACAGTAGGGAAAATGTGTTCCTTATAATAATATAAGAGATCAGACATGGGGAAAATATATTCCTTAAATAATATAACAAACATCCTAATGTATTATTTTAAAACTTCTGAATATTAGTTTATAAGCTTAAAACTTCTTAATATTAGTTTATAAGCTTAAAACTTCTGAATATTAGTTTATAAGCTTAAAACTTCTGAATATTAGTTTATAAGCTTAAAACTTCTGAATATTAGTTTATAAGCGTAAAACTTCTGAATATTAGTTTATAAGCTTAAAACTTCTGAATATTAGTTTATAAGCTTAAAGCTTGTGTATTGTAAGTCTTTATATGGGTCCTCCTTCAGTGAACAAACTGTTTAACAACAACGGGGTCTTTTGAATGATACTCTGTCGCTAAGCGAGGATTGGTTGTACTTATTTATATTTTGTTGAAATAACGGGGCGGGGGTTATCGAATATTTAACTTATTGATTTTTTGATTGGCCAATGGTGGTGTGTGGTGTCTTTGTGTTGTTGTGTCTTTTTCTGTTATTGTTTTTGTTCTGTCAATAGATTTCATTTTTAGTTACTCGCGATCTCAACACAAAAAAGTAACAAATAAGGTCTCTCTTCAAGAAGAAAAAAAAATGTTCAAAAATAGATTTTCCTCCATCTTTGAAGATAGATGGTCACTCCATTTTGACTAAAGGGAGAAAAGGAATAAATAAAAATACAGGTTGGTGCAAAATGATCTGACATATTTAAATACTTAATAAAAGTGAAATAAAATAAATTATGACAAAAATGATTTTATTTTCCAAATAACCATATGATGCCGTTTTGTTTTCTATGTAAATTTTTGTTTAATAAAGGGTGGGTCAAAATAGTTAGACACATTTGTATGTTTAGTAAAATCAAATTAGAATATATAATGACAAAATTGTTTTTATTTTCCAAATGTACATATGATGCCGTTTTGTTTTATTTGTACAATTTTATCTAAGAAGTGGTAAGGCAAAATGATCTGACACATTTCTAAATGTAATAAAAGCAAGTTAAAATTAATATTGACAAAAGTGTTTTTTTCCCAAATATGCAAATAACTCCATTTTGTTTTATACGTACAAACCAAAATAATCAGATAAATTTGTATGTTTAAAAAAATCAAATTACTATAAATAATGGGAAAATTCTGTTTAGTTTGAAAATCTAGATATGATGCTATTTTGTTTTATAGGTGCATTTTAATGTAATACAAAGTGGGACAAAATATACTATTTTTTTTTAAATTGACCTATGAGAAAAATATATATTTGCATTAATATTCGCGTGTGCAAATTTCGCCGTTAGGCATTATCAACCGGGAATTTGTTTAATGTATGAGTAGAGAAAATGAAATAAAAATTAAAAATTTAATACTAAATGTTTATATTATTTGAAATTGTCGTTATGGTAATATGTACATACGGGAATATTAATATGAATAGATATTTTTTCTCATATATCAATTTTTTTAAATATTGTCAGGAAATGAATCGTCGGGTGGTATCTGTGGCATCCCTGGGGTCCACGTCAGAGTAAAGCTCTGAATGGGCAGTCTGTGAGCAGGTGAGCGATGGTTTGCTCAGCAGCGCCACAGGGACAAACTGCGTCCTGCACAAAGCCCCACTTTAAGAAGTTGTCTCTGATCTTTATTACTTTAGCCCGATGACGGTTGAGCGTCACTCACTCTTTGCAGGGGAACTCTGACCAAGCTGGGAGGTCTTCTAAGGGCCTGGGAAAAGCATCATTGTCAAGGTCTGCAATGGAGTCATTGAAAAATAAAAACGCTTTTGTTATCATTTGTTCAAATTTTCTCTTCATCAACCATTAAACCCAGTGGTACGATAGGCAGCAAATTTGGGTTTTTTTGCTGTTTCCGTAGCATACTTGTTTTTACAAAAAAGAGTCGCTAGCCCTATGCTCAACCACCAACCTGGAGGACCTTCTTTGAGCTTTTGAAATCAGTGTTGCCCTTCACCTAGATGAGTACTCTCCCTAGTTAACGAGTCCCATCTGCCCGAGGCAGCTAAAGGTAGATGCAATGGTTTTGACTGGGGTGTGAACTCCCGTAATACGATTCCATAGTCTGAGCTTTTACCAATGCTCCACCTCGCCGGTAGAATAAGTTGAACAAAGAAATATTAATTAAGACTGATCAAATAAATTCAGAAATACAATATCCATTGTGAAGATAACACTGGAGATGAGAGTTTGAATAACTTGAATCATTTGATAGGCAAGATACCTCTTATAAATTTCGACATCAAGATCAATTTTGAAGATAATACTAAAAATGAGAGTAGAAGTCTTACTAACTTAAATAAAGATAATAATCTAGATTAATCTAATAAAATTCAGACATTCAATATTCATTATAAAGATAACATTGGAGACGAGAGTAGAAATCTGAATAACTATAATAAATTAATAATCAATGCTCCACCTCACTGCCTAAATTTGCTCTTATTAAACTTTATTTTGCACCAACCTGTTTTCAGCGTGTCTCAAAAAATGTATTCAAACTAAATCAGATGGTACCCTCCATACTGGTTCTTTTCGATGTTCTGGACAGTTCCATCTGCTTTAGTACGAATACATTATTTTGAGACACCCTATATATAATGTAATATAATATAATATAATATATGCAGGGTGTCTCAAAAAAAAGTATTCAAACCAAATCAGATGGTATCATCCATACTGTTTCCTTTCGATGTTCTGGACAGTTCCATCTGCTTTAGTGCGAATACATTATTTTGAGACACCCTATATATAATATAATATAATATAATATAATATAATATAATATAATATAATGCAGGGTGTCTCAAAAAAATGTATTCGAACCAAATCAGTTGGTATCATCCATACTGTTTTTTTTCGATGTTCTGGACAGTTCCATCTACTTTAGTGCGAATACATTATTTTTAGACACCCTATATTTAGTTTTATATCTTTATTTCTTAATGTTTGTGATTTTTTGTTTTGCTCCTTAAATCTGTGTTGTTTTCGTGTGTGAATAGTTTTGAACGATAGAAATAACCCAATTGTTTGCCATCCTTTAGCAATGTGTGACAAGTGCGTTCCAACGTTGATCAAGTAGAAGCTTTTAAGTATTAGTTTTTTTTATCTAATTACACTAAAGTGTCTTGCAAATATCTCCCAACAACTAAGAAAAATGGGGGGAGATTTATACTTTTCCCAGGGGAGAAAAAAAAAACAAATATACATGAAGATTGGTGCAAAATCATCTGACATATTTACCAACTAAGCACCAAAAAAAAAACACAATAATCACCAAGCAATGTTGGGAGTTAATTGCAAGACAATAAAACTTACCCCTTTTTTTTCTTCTACTTAGAGCTAAATAGTGATTTAGTCTGTTTTTTTATATATTTAGTTTTAACAAATCTAGTTTTGCTCTATTTTAACGATATTTTACACAATATATTTCGACGATATTTTACTTTTGTCTGAAGGGCTATTTTATATCAGATAAAGTGGTCCAAATCTTATGATATTATAAATTTTCAAATGCTTTATATATA
>JAUZSX010349345.1:0-10189 GCA_034780655.1 Idiosepius hallami
TGTCTTCCCAAAGACTAAGGGTGCATCTACCCAGTGGGTTTAGCAGCGCCCCCAGATACTAACCTGGGTATTTTCTTTATATATATATATGTTAGAGTAAGGTTGCTTATATTTATAGTTATAGTGCTCAATATCAGTAATAGAGCTTGTATATTGGTTAGGCGAATACACAGAGTCAAAGGACTTCGGTGACTATTAGTTTCTCGCCTGCATGGTCGTCAGCTGAATGCAATGGTTTTGACTGGGATTTTAACTCGGTTAATACGATTTCAGAGTCCGAGCTTGTACTAATGCTCCACCGTCACTGCCCATATATATATATATAAATATATATATATATATATATATATATATATATGGTGCATTCATACTTTTTGAGGGAATTCCTATATGTATAGAAAAAAATTACTTATAAAGTAAAAAAAGAAAATTCAGTCTTTTGTTGCAATTCTATTAAATATATCTTGCTGTTTTTTTTAATCTAGAAAGGGCCGGTCAAAGTGGCTCAGTGGATAGGCAATCAGACTTCGAAACTGTAGTACGCGAATCCAATTTTTTTCCGTCTACATTGACATGTCCACAAATACCCTTGGGAAAGGCTGAATCTCCATCTCTCCTCCAGCTATGGATTAGATAGTGAAACTCGTGTTATTAAAAAAAAACTGTGTATAAAAAAATAACGTTTATCATAAGTAATTGTTCTCGGCCTTAAAATGACCAAAACAATTTGATATGCCGTTAAACACAAAACAAAAAGATCTGGAATATTGCTGTCCTTATCTTGTTTTCTTGTATGATTATGTAATGACAATGCTGGCCGGCCATTGCACCTATCCCCCACGTATTGCTTCTTCTTTAAATAAAAAAAGTTCTTTAAATTCTCTTTCTCTTCCTCTGGTCATCTTACAATCATTTTAGGCAAAAAATTACATTATATTTTAGCTTTTGTTCTCACAAATCTTTATCGCGGCTGTTTTGACCTTTTCGTGCCTTTCTTCATTTTGACCGATCAAACACACGCTTAATCCTTCAATCCCATTGTTACGTGCATGGAATTCAGTCATTTATTGCCAAAAGATTGTTCACATTCACATCTTTATTTGTATAAAGTTGTAAAATGTAAAGGTTATCCAAAAAGTCCCTTGAAGCCTGAAGATTTTCAAAGAGGTGTTTAATGTGCATTCCAAATGCACGATCTTGTCTAAAAAGACCTAAATTTTCAGTGTGTCCAAAAAGTCACTTAAAGCCTGAAGATTTTTAAACAAGGGTTCAATATGCAGTCAAAATGCAAGAGCTTGTCTAAAAAGACCTAAATTTTCCGGGTGTTTAAAAAGTCATTAAAAGCCTAAAGATTTTTAAACAAGTGTTCAATATGCAGTCAAAATCCAAGAGCTCGTCAAAAAAAACCCCTAAATTTTCAGGGTGTCCAAAAAGTCACTTATAGCCTAAAGATTTTTAAACAAGGGTTTAACATGTATTCCAAATGCAAGACCTTGTCTTAAAAGACCTAAATTTTCAGAGCGTTCCAAAAAGTCCCTTGAAGCCTGAAGATTTTCAAACAAGGGTTTATATGCAGTCCAAATGCAAGACCTTGTCTAAAAAGACCTAAATTTTCAGGGTATTTAAAAAGTCATTAAAAGCCTAAAGATTTTTAAACAAGGGTTTAATATGCAGTCAAAATCCAAGAGCTTGTAAAAAAAAAAAAAAAAAATTCAGAGTGTCCAAAAAGTCACTTAAAGCCTGAAGATTTTTAAACAAGAGTTTATATGCAGTCCAAATGCAAGAGCTTGTCAAAAAAGACCTTTGGCCGCTGGTTTTTCCGTAGTTGAGGGGCCAGCCGAACAGACCCTGGATCAGGGCTAGGAGGCCCGACAGTACATCAGCCGGGTTTCTCTCCTGCTTACCGATCGGCGTTAGTTGTTTCAGCTCTTGTTCAGCTGCACCGCTTGGGCAGTTGGAAGCAAGTGTTGGTCCGGATATCCTTAGAAGTGGGGAGCGCTCAATTACCGGTATGTATTTCCGTATTTTTTTAAAAACACACAAAACCCTCAACTGAAATAGTAAAGGCGTTGATCATGTCTTCCAATACTTCCAATAGGAAATAATAATCTGCGGACAGGGACACGCTAAAGACAGGATTCACTGTACAAAATGCAAAGATCTGTACTTCAATCTTCCTTTATTTTTTGTATGATATAAATTCAAGTAGAAGTTGTTTAATATTTGTCATTTCAACAGCTTTACTGATAAAACACAGTCTTGTTTTTTAATCAATGGTGTTATTTCTTTTGTTTGATACATTTTTTCTTTTATTTAAAAAAAGTTTTATTCTGTCAGATATTTCTTTTTCTTTTCCCTTTTTTTGTTACCTAAGATTTAAACGAATTTGACAGTATAAAACTTGATGATTGATTATTAATTAAATGTAGCCCAACTTTTCGACATTTCTGGATTAAGTAACAGTAAGGGTCGAAGATATGAAATATTAAACAGATCGTGTTGTTTTGGCCTGATTTGTATCAGCGTAAAAATTAAAAGAAAACATTCCAATAATAGAATGAATAAAATACTGTTTCAGAAAATATCGTTCACTAAAAAGACAGTAACAAATAAAACTTCTTAAAAATCAAAACATAAAAATACAAAGAGAAAAAAATAAGAATATAGTAGAGTTAAAAATAATACTTCTTTTAAAATTTTCAATATATATATATATATATATATATATATTTCTAATTGTCATGCCACGGTGGAGCATTAGTAGAAGCTAGGGCTGTGAGATCGTGTTACGCGAGCTCAAATGCCAGTCAAAACCATTACTTTCACTTTAGCAGCCTCGGGTAGATGGGGCTCATTAGCTCGGGAGAGCAGTTCATCTAGGTGAAGGATAACACTGAATATATAAAGCCCGGGTAAGAGCATGTAAAAATGGCCTTATGCCAAACTTGGGGGTGCTCACTAAGTAAATATCATAACTCTAAAATATTAAAAAGACCCTTTCATTTGATAATGTAGTTAGTTATAACTCTAAAATATTAAAAAGACCCTTTCATTTGATAATGTAGTTAGTTATAATTAAAATATTACAAAGGGCCTTTAGTTTCATAATGGTTTTATAACTCCTCCAAAATATTAGTGACTACTACCACTAACACATCATCCTGGCTTACAAAACCTAATATTTTTCTATTATATTTCATATGACATTTGTCTGTTCGATGTCCCAGTGTTTAGCAAAAGGTTATCATACCAGCAATTAAAGCAAAGCAAGTCACAGAATTATGGAAAGCTGGTTATTATTAAGTTAATAGAAAATTTCTAATTGCAGGCGTTTGCTTTTCTTAATCAATTGAGCCAGCAATCAAGCTCTCTCTCTCTCTCTCTCTCTCTCTCGTTACTTCCTCCCCTCTCTCTCTCTTTCCCACTCCTTTCTTTCTTGCTTCCCCTACCTCTCTCTCTTTTTTAACTCTGTGTGTGTGTCTGATGAGCTCAAATGCAAAACATAACACAATTTTTAGAAAGAAACTTTTTTTTTTCTTTTTTTTAAATAATGAAATCAAACCAATCCTAAATTCTGAGATTTCTTATTAAATGTTAATTTTCTTTAACGTCACTCAGCATTTGTTTTTTGTTTTGTTTTTTTTTGTATTGTTATGTTAATCTAATTCAAAATATAATCTGATTAACATAATAAAATTGTTGTCATTGTTTGATGTGGTTTTTCATAAGAAAATGGTGCATTTAAAAAAAACACAGCCTTAATCATTTTAACAACAGATTAATCGGTAAGACACATGTCTTGCTTTTTTTTTCTTTTAAGCAACAGCTTTTTTAAAAAATGCAGTAAGCATTTTTTTTCATTTATTTATTGAACTTGTTTTTTTTTATCAAATAACATAAAAATTCTTTTATAAAATATATGTTATTTATAATTCTACAAGGATATTTATATTGATATTATTAACTACTGGAGATATAGCCCAGCTTCTCTCATGTGTTGTTTTGATACTCATTTTGATCCGCAATTTTTTGTAATTCTAGGATTTATATAATCCCTACAAGTATTGTCCTACCTAGATTGGGGTTGTTTTCATGTTCATTTAGTGCTCATTTTCATCCATATTTATTGTAATTTTATCATGATTTTGTTTTGTTCAAAATTAACTATCATTATTTTTGAAAGCTGTAAAATATTTCAGTAAACTAGATACATTGACACGCAATGACCAACATAGTCAAAATGCCATTATTCATAGGTTTTCAACATGTCAAAATTCACATATTTCCCACAAGTGATTATTAAGAGATATCCCACAAGTGATTATTCAAATTTGCCACATGCCATAATTCACATATTTCCCATTTGTTGAATATTATTCTCTACCTGGGTTTCACAATCAGGATCATCTGCAAAACTCCAAGTCATTTTCACAAAAAATCTTAATGCTATTCCCACGGAGTTAACAGCAGTTGGCCACTGCCAGCTTCTCGCCTACAGTTCATCAGGCCAAAAGCTAACTGCATTGGCGAGAAACTGGCAGTTGCCAACGTCTGTTGACTCTGTGTTTACACTTAACTAATATATATATATATATATACTTTTATCCTTTTGATCAATCATTTACTACTATACTCATTATAGCATATAGGTTTAGTTTACTCTATTTATTTGTTGTGTACCTTTTGTTATTTTTGTCAATTTATTCCAGACCCATATCAATAGATATTCTCCTGATGATTCTAATGGTGAAACCTGGATAGAGAATACGATTTAACATTTGTAAAGCTCTTCTATATTATTGAGCACTTTTCTTATTAACCAAAATTTTTTCCGTATTTTTTTATATAAAGAGTCTTTCTTACCCTATATATATATATATATATATATATATACTATGTCATATATATAGTAAAAGGGTAAAATCCAAACCAGCAAAATGGTGGCCACTGGTAACTGTCAATTTCACACTTGTGCGATAGTCAGAACAATCTTGGTTTGACGATCACCCAAGCGTAAAACAAACAGTTACCAGCGGCTGCCATTTTCCTGGTAACTCATGTAGGTGAAGTGCAACAAGTATTAGAAAAGCCCAGGAACATAATGAGCATAACCCTAGTGTTAATTATCTACATGTCAGGGTTGTATTCTCAGGTATTTTAAATATTTAAATAAATAAATAAACCTACTTTATGAGATGATTTAATTACTTTCTCATTTTTTCTTTAAAATAAAAAATTGATTTTTCTTTTTATGATTATCAGATTTTTTTAAAGAGATTTTTTTAATGCTTTTATCAATAAAAATAAAATTCTATTCAACAATAATGCAATAAAAATAATTTAGCCTCATTCAAAGAATTGTTTCATATTTAAACATTATTTATAGTGTTTTATAGGATTCATCATTATCTCAATAACATCCTACTCTAATTGTATATGGTTTTACTTTTGATTGATTGATTGGATGGTTTATTTTACAAGCATATCAACCCTCTTTATGTTAAAGTTCTATGTAACTTAATAGGATAAATTTTCCTGTGCAAGTATACTCTATGATGTTGTTTAGGTCTAGTTTGTGGAAAAGGTCTTTAAGATTATTTTCTTGGTGGTAAATCATTTGTATTTGTTGGAGTTTTATACAATTTATTAAGATAAGTTTTCCTTTGCAAATATACTTTATGATGTTGTTATAGTCTACTTTATAGAAAAGGTCTTTTAGATTGTTTTCTTGGTGGTATTTCATTCATATTTGTTGGAGTTTTATACAATTTATTAGGATAAATTTTCCTGTGCAAATATACTCTATGATGTTGTTATAGTCTACTTTATGGAAAAGGTCTTTTAGATTGTTTTCTTGGTGGTACTTCATTCATATTTGTTGGAGTTCTATGCAATTTATTAAGATAAGTTTTCCTTTGCTAATATACTCTCTGGTGTTGTTTAGGTCTACTTTGTGGAAAAGGTCTTATTTTCATGGTGGTATTTCATTTGCATATGTTGCAGATCTATGAATTGAATTAAAATATGTTTTACTGTTTTAAGGTTCTTGACATGGTATTCAAATTTGCATCCCTTTACCTTTTAACAGATATGAGTGTGTGATAACAGTGTGTCCTACTTAGAGTTTGCTTTTTTAGATTTTTTTTTACTAGATAAATAAATCTAACCCAGGAAGCTTCCATTTAGTTTCATTATGTTGAACCAAGCTGAATCAGAGAAAAATATTACAACTATAAAACAAAGTAAATCACTGAGGAATACAATCTTGAAAATTAGCACAAAAATTCAGTCATTTGTTTTGCACTACCTTATACAATGTATTTTTCTATATTATTATCACTCCTATCCCTTTTAATAAATAAACATTTTTTTCTTAAAATCAAAAATTGAAAAATATTTCTGAAATTGATAAATGTACGCCCAAAATGAATTCAATGGCAGCTTTTAATTTTGAAAATGAATAAATGAAATTGCGAGCATATTGGAAATCACCAATAAATATTAATTCAATTTGCCCCAAAGCAATGGAACTTATGTCCCCCTACCTAACTGTCTTTTATATGTGTTTTAAATAGGATGTTTTTTTTCATTTGTTGTTAATAGAAATAATTTACAAGTTGGTCTTGAGCAAACACAAACTTGATAACTTTTACAATAGAAACAAATTGATTTGAATACATATAAATTTGAGAAGTGGAAATTAATGCTTGATAATAAAATCAATATTTGTCTTCAGGCTGTTCAGCCACTAGTTTCTTTTTCTTTAATGTTTTTTTTCAGCTGCATACATAAATACATACGTATAGATTTTTTTAATTTTTATTTTTTTAAATAACTGTTGTGGTTTCCTTTTTTTTTTGGAGAACTTTATATATAATAAGGATGTTTTTATATAAAAAAAATAACACTAGTGGTTTCATTTTCTGAAGACCTACACGATATAGTGTCTCAAACAACCATTGAAAATAACTCTTGTGGTTTCATTTTCTGAGAGCTTTGCATATAAGAATTTTTTTATTAAAAAACTATTATATTGGTTTCATCTCCTGCAGTGTTACAAAATGTAGGGTCTCGTACAATAATAATAATAACTTGTGGTTACAATTTTTGGAGAGTTTTACGTTTTTTAATTAAAAAAAGAAATTAGCAATATTGGTTTGATTTTCTGAAGAGTTACAGGATGTATGCACTCATACAACCATGACAATCTGATTTTTATATTATAATAGATAATTGGGAGTACAGATGCAAGAAATTGTTAACTTAGCTATTTCCCCTGAAAATGACTTATGCACCAAAATATATATTGTTTAATTTCCCCAATATAGGTTTTTTTTTTTTGTTCATTCAGCATTTTTAGTAGAAATAGATGACATTCTATTCTTATTCTAGCATGATTATTACATTCGGATAAATGTGCCATGAGCGGAGAGAAAAACCAAATAATTGGAAGGCTGTCTGCAGCTACAAAGAAGAAAAACAGTTTAGCAAATAAAAAACTTTTCACTCTCTTCAGTCTATGGAAAGAAGATTTAGGAAAACACCATAAGAAAAATAAGTCATGGCTGAGATAAAGGAGACTATTAAATGAAAAATATGATGATAGAAAAAAAAATAGCTTTTTGTTCTTTCTTCAATTGAGACCAAAAAAACAAACAAAAAAAAAGAAGGTGGATAATATTCCAAAGATACTTTTAAAAAGAATTGACCAATTACCAAAGTTTGGTTGGTTTAACTAGCAATGAATTGCTTTCTTTTAAAGAACTATTTTTCAGACTGATATCCTCATCCTTATTATTATTATTATTATTACCTTCATAATCCTTGAGATGAAGCTTGATAATATGAAAAACTATTTTTCAGACTGTTCCTCTCGTCCTTATTATTGTTACTTTCATAATCCTTAAGATGAGGCTTGATAATTTGATAATCTATTTTTGGACTGTTGCCCTCATCCTTATTATTGTTACCTTCATAATCCTTGAGATGAGGCTTGATAATTTGAAAAAACTATTTTTCAGACTGTTGTCCTAAACCTTATCATTATTACCTTCACAATCCTTAGGATGAGGCTTGATAATTTGTACATCTATTTTTTAACTGTTGCCCTCATCCTTATTATTGTTACCTTCACAATCCTTAAGATGAGGCTTGATTATCTGTACATCTATTTTTTGGACAGTTATCCTCATCCTTATTACATTTACAATCCTTGGAATAAAGCTTGATAATTTAAAAAACTATTTTTCAGACTGTTGCCCTCATCTTTATTATTTCTATATACTCAATGTTTCAGACGATAAACCCTATGGTCGTCTTCAGATGATCTCTCTCGGGAACTTTCTCGATGTAATCTGGTGTTCATACCAGAGAGAAATATATTCTTGTTTTTTTTTTTCTAATGAATTTTTTTCTAACATATATATATCTTTATACTATTAAAACTCTAATCGTTGGGTTTAAATGGATTCTACATCCGGTTTTAAATCTATAGGCATGCAACTGGCTAGATCAAGTAGGCGCTATATTTCCATAAGAAAATATGAAATCGAATTGTGAACACTGATATTCTGGCAAGGCTCTATATTGCTTAACTTTGGTGATCTGACAGGAACCGGTATCTCCAATGCAACTTGACTATATAAATCATTTTAGCAACATAGGACTAGTATCATTGCTTAAAAAATCTTTTTTTTAAAATACAGAGAAGATACGAAGAAGCGTTTTTAAATTAAGAATAAATAATGGAGAAGCGTTTTTGAAAGTTAAGAAAAAATAATTGATTTTTAAACACAAAGGGGTTTTTTAAAAAATAACATTGAGTATCTTCCTGGATACTAGGCTTTCCTAATTATCATATTGGCAACTCCCCGGCACCGGGCAAAGCCGAGCAATAAATATATATATATATATATATATATATATATATTTATATTATCAAAGCGAAAAAATATGAAATATGTGAATCAATAATTCATCATTGTAGTTTTGCCTGTGTTTGGCAATAATAAACAAGACATTTATAATTCATATCAAGCACAAAATCAAATAAGGTGCCTATAACTTTGACAAGAGATATGGACATTCAATTTTTATTAATAATTGCTCTTTTAAACATTGAAAAAAAAAAAAAAAAAGAGCTGCGCGTGCGTGGTACCCCTCTGGGTGCGAGTCAACATTTTTATCCCAAGATAAGGGTAGAATGTCACGGGCAACTACGAGTGAACAGCGATGGGAAGAAGAGCGCAAAAATGAGAAGGATTTAGAGCTAAGTGTGATAATGGGGGGCGAACGAGATTTTTTTTCAAAAATTGGAGAATGTTACTTTCTAACCTGACCAAAGTTACAACTTCATGTAAAACTTCAGAAATATTGAACGGATGGTTGCAGAGAAAAACCCGAACGAACGAACATGCCTCAAAACATAGGTCCCCCTCATTAAATATAGGGGTACCAAAAAAAGGATTAGAAATCAAAGTCAATAAAAAGGTTACTTTGAATGCATAAAGGAAAAATATAGAAATTGAAGTAATGGATGAAATTCAAAATCATTGGTATAACCCCACAGTGTCAGAATTTTTTGTGATTTTATAACCAACTGGCAGCATAAATGGTGTTGTCCATATTGTAAAGACATTTCATCATTTCTTCTAATAAGACTTTTGCCCATGGTCTGCAGACATTTCATCACCTATTCTAATTAGAGCGTTGGCCATGAGGTAGAGACATTTCATCACCTATACTAATGAGTGTTGGCCGTTATGTATGACATTTAATCACTTATTCTAATGAGGGTGTTGGCCATAGTGTACAGACATTTCATCACTTATTTTAATGAAGCTCAAGAACTCAAGAGAGTAAACCATTTAATAAATAAATCTGAAACGTATAAAAATAAATTTTGCTTGATGGTGATTTGAACTCTGAATTTGCCAGTTCGAATCCCAGTTGTTTTATTTTGCATGCATATTTTGATTAATACCCTGGGGATGGGTATGAATACCCGAATTCCCTCCAGCCATTGGTTAAATAGCAAACATTGTGTCAAAAAAATAACCCAAAAACAAACAAACTATAAGTGTATACAATGATAGTTCTTGGTCTTAAATGAACTAAAAAGGTTGATATGCCATAAAATGATTGTTCTTGGCATTAAATGACCTAAAAAGGTTGATATGCCATAAAATGA
>JAUZSX010349366.1:0-10188 GCA_034780655.1 Idiosepius hallami
TTGTATATATACACACACGTGTGTGTGTGTGTGTGTGTGTGTGTGTGTGTGTGTGTGTGTGTATATGTATGTGTGTGTGTGTATAAGAGTAAGAGAGAAAGAGAAAGATAGAGAGAGATTAAATGGACAGTGTATTTATTATAAACTAGAAGGTAATTAGGAAAGCCTAGGAAGACAATCAATGCTATTTTTATACTAAATTCTAGTTAACAAAAGCATGACAATCCCTTAGACACATCGTCAGTGTTGACTGTTGTTGAACCCTGGGATCACGACTCACTTGGTGTTTTTCGAGTCTTTTAACAGACACCCTTTTAATTTTCCATTATTAATTAATTTTACCATCGATTTTCAACAGATCATTAATAGCGGAAAAATGCATTTTAATCCTTAAATTTTTAAAACAAATGGTCAGTGCAGAAGTGCACAGTGCACTTACTGCACTGCACTGCACTGCACTGCAGTCCAATTGACAGTTTGGGTTTTTTTTTTGGCTAGAATGTAAAATATTGAATTTAGTTCCATTTAGGAGAATTAATCCATGAGCAAAAAAAGATATTGACAAAAACCATAAAAATTATTTGCACAAAAACGAAAGACAAAAAACATTTAGAAGAAAAAACGAAAATTTAAAAAGAGGCTTCGAATGAAAAAGTTTTATCAACAAAAAAACAAAAGGTATATTTGCACAAAAATCTTTTTAAATAATAAGTTTAAAAGAAAAATATGCTTTAAATTTTTAAACAAAGACAGTTTTTAAAAAATGAACAAATTTTAAATCAATTCAAAAATTAAGTTTCAAATTGAAAAAACGTAAAATTACTTATCTGACAAAACTTAAGGATTAAGTAACTCCATACTTGATTTAGAGAAAATTTCAATTAAATAGATATTTTTTTCAAAATGTTTTTCTCAATTTTACTTTTTTTTTTAATAGAGACATTTGTTGCACTTCTTGATTAAATAAACTTTAATTATGAAAACTTTCTTTTAAACAATTACAAAGTCCCATCAAGCAGTTTAACGGTTATCGTCTGCTTCTTTGATTTTAAGACCTTTTTGTCGTCTTTGCAAAAATGGAGCATTATTTTTAAGGCTGTTGATACATGCTCTGAAGGGTCTATCGCATTTCAGATGAATTTGCCCTGTTTAGAACTCTTCAATTTTTAAAAACAAAAAAGAAGAAGCAGACGATTTGTTTTGACGTTAATTTCAATTATCAAACAAAATATTATTATTTGATAATATTTTCATTATAAAAAAAAAGTTATTTAAAAAAAAAATAAATCCTTCCTCAATTCGAACCCGTATCGTTTCGTCCAAAGTCCGAGACACTAACCATTGAGCTACGAAGAATTTTGTTGTCATTTAAGCTTTTAAACGCTTTATAAAACCTATTATGGCTGCCATTTTCTTCAAAAACGTGCATATAGCCTGTCGCCCTTCGGCTACGCTAGATGTTCTGAAGTATCTTTAACTACTTCCCTCGTTTAAATTAGAAAAAAAAAAACTTATTCCAAACAAGCACTTGCTGTTTGGTATTCATTCTGATCGTATCTTTTTCTTTAGAGCAACAAAATGTTTTCTTTGTTGTGGTTGGTTCATTTTACGGTTAAAGTTTTTGTTTATTATTTTTTTAAACTAATTCCCTAGTTAGGTTTAAACTTATTATTTCATTCTAAAATTTATACACAATATGTATAAGAGAAGAATATTTAACAGAACAGTAGTAGTTAGTTCTGTAATATTTGTTCAGTTTTGAGTAAGAAAAAAAAAAGAAACTATGAATGAATGAATTATTATTGACGTCTCAACAACGGTTTATCTAGAAAATGTATCCGTTTAATTCAGACTAGAATTACAGACCATTTTCTGCGTTTACCAAAATGTTTTTATTGAACTGTTTTTTTGTTTTGTTTTTTGTTTTGTTTAGGCAAACCTGCTGCAGTGCTGCTGCAGTAAGTGCCCAATTCAGCAACCTTCGAAAACATTCATCAATTACCTTTTTCGCACGCATAGAGCGCTTTATGAAGTAACTACAAATTTGTCCTTTGAAATTAAAAAAAATTTACCTACCTCCCCCCCTTTTTTTAATAATAAAAATAACTCAAAGTTTATCATAAATTATCTCAAGGATTCCAAAAAATAACTTCATAGGCAAATATAAAATTCATTCAATGCCTTTTGCCTTCCTTATTAGTCCAGTAACTTAGCTCCAAAAATGAACGAATTATTGTTCACTTTTAGATAAAAGCATCAAATTTTGTAGACACAAATCAAAAAAATTTAGCTAAAAGTGAACAATTATCGATCTGCTGTTGCTGCGGTGCAGTACTATATAGCTTCTTGTTGTGGATTTCAACCAACGCCAAGCGAAAACAAATGTCATAAAAAAAAAAAAAGATTTTCTCTGAAATTTGTTCCACCAAATAAAAAGATAAGTATTTAATGTTCCAGCTTTATTTTAAAAAAATTCTGTGGACAAACAGTTTTAAAATTAAACTTTTTAGTAATTTTGTATGGATTTCAGAAATAAGTAGATTTTACTTCATTAAAAAAACATCTTAAAAACAAAACATTTTGTTTCTTTCTTGTTATTCAATATTTTTAGTTCATTGAATAAATTCCTTATTTATCGCTTGTTCTTTTTTTTTTTTTGTAAAATAAAAAAAATTATTGAAAAAGAAAAGTATATTTGTAAAACAAAATATATTGTGTATCCATTTTTATGCGAAATGCGGTGAAAATCTTAGAAAAATCTTTTTGGTATAAAACACCGTTCAAATAGTGGACCAGAATAGTACGCTTCGTGTTTCATGAATTTTTAATTATCTGGTAAACAAGAAACCATTGGTCAACCTGGTATTTTCAAGTATAGAACCCCAGTTTAAAATGACCAGTTTGAGGGTATCTCAAGTTTTATATCTAGCAGTTTCATAAAATATAATATTTCTGACTGAATATAAAATCATGACAGAACTGTGGGATCATTGTAACTGTGTAAGCAAGTCTGGTTATTAAGTTAAGTACAGGAAATAAAGAAACAACAAAAAGTTCTTTTCAAGAAGACGTTTTATTCAACATACAAACATTTCGGTTATTTGTCTTTTGGAACAATTTTACATATTTTCTTCATTGACCAAAATTGGTTGGTTTTGAAATTTATTTGTTTCTTACATAAAATAGGATTGGAAGCATCATATCAGGTTGGCACGAATACCCTAAGAAATCAAGAATACATTCTCCTTATCTACCTCCACTCTTCATACACACTTTTTAAAATGTCCAGTTGAAATGCCATTTATACACACTATCATACATACAAATCTGGTGTGGGCTTCCCAGAAATATCACACATATTGATGTATACAAGAAACACGCTGTCTGCCAAAAAGTCACCCTGAAGACCGTCTTTGATAATATCTTGTGCCATTGCTTCTAGATGTTGATTGGCAAATTCTTCACACATTGGGGCGCTTGGTAGAAATTCTGGAAATAGAAAAAGAAATATTGGATGATTTATTGTCCATTTGTATTTCAACTAAAAATCACACTTAGAATACATCAATCATAAGGTTTACTGATAATGAAAAGGTTTTTGGGTTTTTTTTCCAGAAGATTTTTATTAAAAAAAAAAAGTTTTGGACATACCTTCAGGAAATAAACAGACATTATTATCATAGAAAGTAGTCGGCTTATTTAATAAAATTCTCAACCCGATCCATAATTAAGAATGAAAATCAAATCAAAATCATAAAATTCTTAGATTTTTTGTCATATAAGAAAATGTCTATGGCAAGTTTTGTTGTTCACCCATAGATAATATAAATAATTTTAAATTTAATTTATTTCTTGCGATTATGTCGCCTCATCTCAAGAATTACAAAATAAATATAACTTTACTTAATGCTTTGTGGGGAGATCCTTTTATTTTTAGATTGTAAAAACACTTTCATTTTAGGAGTTTGTCCACCAATGTTTTAGTAGATATTTCTATTAGAAGAAATAGTTAAAAACAATGCTATTTAAAATTTTAAAAACTTATTCTAGGTTTTAAATTTTTGTGGAAAGGATTAGGGGAATAAAGTTAGTGTAATATAGGTGGATGCTGATGGAATGTTACAGTCTTTCTTCTGCAATGTTGACAGTTGTTGCTCTGGGACTCAAAGAGTCCAGAAAAGGCCACTTTCTCAGTATTCATGGACTGGGTTTTTATTAATTATATCATTCTACCTTAGTATATTATTCTACCTTATATCTCTCCAACAATTTTACAACCCCCCTCCCCCAAAAAAAAGATATACATTAAAACATGCAGCACGTATAAACAAACTGTTGACTTTTGATTTATTTTTATTCAATGTTTTTTTTTACTTTTATAAAAACAAAAAAAAACAAAGACTAAATAAAATAAACATCTTTTATCAAAATTTCGCGGTTGGATCTCCCCGACCTCCACCCCCTCCCAAAAAAAAAAAAAAATCTATGGATGGTAAATTTGGGTGAAAGATTTTTTTGTTAGCCAAGACTTTATGTTGTAGCTTTTATTTTTGTTTGGATAAATTCTTTTAAAGACTTTTGAGTTTGTATTACTTGCGTTTAAATCGGAGTTACGTTGATTTTTAGTTGAGAATTATTGAAGTTTGATTTGAAATGTATATTTATTTTTAAATTTTTAAAGATAAATTGACTGTTAATTCTGACCTCGAATATAACAAAACCAAAATTGTAATTGTTATTTGAATCATCTGGAAATTATATTAGTCTACCTTTGTTCTTGAGGTGATACCATTAATCAACATGAAGAAACAATATTCTACATGTCAATGCAAAAAAATATCAAAATTTCCTTTTTATTTTTAAATGATGAATAAATCTAGCCATATTTACCTTTATTATTTTGTTCAGAATAATTCTGGAGAAAGAATTGTAGCCATGGGATGTCAGTCTTCACTTCAAGCAAACTGCCATCTTCATTTAATTCTGAAATCACAAAACAAAATCAAGAAAAACATAAAAAAGGGAAAATAAAAAAATATTCATAATATTTGTTTTGTCATGGCTTTTTAATCTAATGTTCTAAATATTATCACCTGTCTATAGTGGCAAGATTTACCAGGAGCAGCTAAACCTCAGAGGTTTTCAAGCCCATCACTCAGTCAGTTTTTATTATTTAATAGCTCAATATTTTCTCAAGAAAACATTTTTTTTATAATATTTTCCATTCTTCATCAATCAGTGACTGTAAGCACAACAAGTTTTAATAATGCTGACAAATTTAAAGTGCTCCAGTTTCATAACCATGCTGGTTCTTTTTTTTTTTTTTAATACATTACTATAACCCTAAAAGTAACAAAATCTAAGAGACAATACTAACCTTCAAAATAGTGAATTGTTTTCTGGCATCGTTCTTGGGAACCATTTTCATTTTCTTCTTGGAATTTTAATATTTGTCTCAGTGTTCTGAAATAGAAAAATAAACAAGTAATTTTTGGTTTGTTTTTTGGTTTTTTTGCTGTTCATGGTATATTTAACTTTTGCTGTTCATGGTATATTTAACTTTTGCTGTTTATGGCATATTTAACTTTTGCTGTTCATGGTATATTTAACTTTTGCTGTTTATGGCATATTTAACTTTTGCTGTTCATGGCATATTTAACTTTTGCTGTTCATGGCATGTTTAACTTTTGCTGTTTATGGCATATTTAACTTTTGCTGTTCATGGCATATTTAACTTTTGCTGTTTATGGCATATTTAACTTTTGCTGTTCATGGTATATTTAACTTTTGCTGTTCATGGTATATTTAACTTTTGCTGTTCATGGTATATTTAACTTTTGCTGTTTATGGCATGTTTAACTTTTGCTGTTCATGGTATATTTAACTTTTGCTGTTCATGGTATATTTAACTTTTGCTGTTTATGGCATATTTTACTTTTGCTGTTCATGGCATATTTAACTTTTGCTGTTCATGGCATATTTAACTTTTGCTGTTCATGGCATATTTAACTTTTCATCACTTCATGCTGAGAATAATTATTTATAAACCTCTTTCATTTGGTAACACATTGTTGAAATAAGATTTACACAATTTAATTCAGAGCTGGAAGTAATAAAAAGAATCACACCTTTCCCAATGGTACTAGCCTGAATTTGATTGTAACAGAACCACTGGGATTTGAACTGGTGGATTATGATTCTAAAGTTTGATTGTTTATCCATTATACCACAGCTTAATAATAATAATTTTTCAAAAAAGGGAAAGAAATCAGTTTTACCATTAATCAAGTTAAAATTAAATCAAATTTTTTCTTAAGTCTTTATGTATTTTACACTAAGAGTAAAATAAAAGGAAATCGGACAAATCGGTGTGGCCGTTTTGGAGTTGGAGCCAATTTGGCATCAATTTTATTTAGAATTTATTACAACTTTTTGTGGTTGTTGTGTCTGTTTTAAATATATATGGTTAAAAGATTTTAATGTTTTGCTCTTTTTTGTGAATCATTTAGCAATTCTAATTGGTGTACGGCCTTTCCATCACCCGACTACTTATCACGGTCTACTCATCACTAGTCTTCTTATCACGTGGTTTTTTCATCATGTCGACTACTCATCACTCCGAGCCTATTCATCACTTTGACTTCTCATCACTCAACATTTCATCACCCTAATGTTAACCACTAAACTTTTTTTGCATTATTTGTACATTTTTGGGAATCTTTTAGAATAATGATACTTATCCATTTTTTGAAACAGTAACAGTTTAAAGTGTTGTTGTTTATTTATTTTGGGGACAAGTAAATACCAAATATTTAAATTTTACAAAAAAAGGACGATCTATAAATAAGGAATTTGATTTTTATAAAAATTTGTTTCGATGAACTAAAAACGATATATTTCGTAAATAAACAGTATTACTTTTAAATTTTATTCTAATAACATTATTTAAAGTTTCTTTTATAAAGTCCTGCTATTGTGTCGTTTAAAAATAAATTGATTATTTTTAAAGTTTCTTTTTTGAGATTATTTATTTTATTTGTTTTTAATTTTAAGTTCGGTAACGTTTGTTTACATTAAGTTAAAATGAAATAAAACTATTTGAAGAAGTTTTTTTTTTTTTTAGATATTTAATTAAAAAATAGAAAATAAATTAATTGCAATAAATGTTTTTTTATTGTTTATTTTTTTTTAAAGTTTGTAAAAGTGGCTTATATACACTTTATAGATTTTAATAATCTTTCGTAAAAATACCCCCCACATTGCCAAAGAGGCTAAAAATTTAACGTGATAAAAGCATAATTACTTAAATAACATTATTACATGAATAAATGTAATTTTTTTCTTTGAGGTGATGAATTCATTTGATGTCGGGGTGATGAGTGGTCCACGTGATGAAAAAACCACGTGATAAGAAGACTAGTGATTAGTAGACCGTGATGAGTAGTCGGGTGATAAGTAGTCGGGTGATGAGAAGTCAGTAAACCCCATATTATACATCGCTCTTTAATGGAGTTCTCTTCCATTTTGTATAAAACTACGATCTGAAATCAATGTGATTGTATTAATATATATATATTTTTTTTTTCAATGAAATAACATTCTTCTATATCTGAAAATATTTCAGTAAACAAGGATTTAAGATTTTTAAAAATCCTCTGATCTAGAAAAAGAAATTAGTCATTTGCACATCTATTTTATATAATCTTTATTCTGTCAATCAGTCCATACCGATTGGAAATTGTTTTTTCTGGGTCCATGATATGAGGCTTGGTAATTTGTACATGTACATTTCGGGTGGTAGTCGTCATCCTAATGATTGTTAACTTCATTAAAATCCTTAAAATAGGTTTTATTATTTGAACATCTATGACTCAAATTAGTCATTTGCACATCTATTTTTCGGGCTGTTGACCTCATTGTTCTAACCAGACATAGATAAATTCTTGAAGAATAGGAATTGCTTGCTTAAGATTTTTTACTGGAGTTGGTATTTTTTAGAAAATTTTTTTATATGTATCACGACTCTGACAAAGTTGTTTTTTTTTTTTGGGGGGGGGTGCGATTTTATGTGTTTGTTAGCTTTGTTTTCAATGGTTATTTAAATTAAAGGCCGAGTGAGGATAGTTTAAGTTCTCTATATTTTTATAGGAAGGTTAGGTAGTTAATCGTTTACGCCAATTTTTCGTTGAGTAATTGTAGAATCTTCTTTTGTTAGTTAGTATCAGGTTCGTTTGACTATAATTTCTTTTTTCGGTATACTTGAGATACGGTTTCATAGTTTGTGCATGTTTACTTATTATTTTTAACTATTATAATATTATTAATATTATAATATTATAACAGTCAATCATTATTTTCATTTTTGAGATGAGGTATCATAATAATGATATCAAATGTTTTTTTCGGACTTTTTCCTCATCTTGGTGATTTGATGTTTTCATACACAACGAAGGCCGTAGAGTCATCCGGCAGAAACACCAAATCACCAAGATGAGGAAATATCTTTATTCTGTCAATCAATTCATACCGATGGGAAATTGTTTTTCTGTGTCCATGATATGAGGCTTAGTAATTTGTACATGTACATTTCGGGTGGTAGTTTTCATCCTAATGATTGTTAACTTCATTAAAATCCTTAAAATAGGTTTTATTATTTGAACATCTATTTTTCGAACTATTGTCCTCATCCAAATTATTGTTAATGTTACTGGAATCCTTGAGATTAGGATTTGTAATTTGTACATGTATTTTTCAAACTGTTGCACACAAACTTATACTTTCACTAGAATCCTTGAGATGAGGTTTGATAATTTGTATATCTATTTTTCGTAATCTTAGCCTCATCAAAGATGAGAATAACAATCCGAAACATAGATGTATGAATAACTGAGTCTCATCTTATGGATTCCAAAAGATCAAATTAGTCATAGTTAAACGGATATAAAAATGAAGTTTACAGCTAGTTTAAAACTAAGTAAATTTATAATTAAATAATTAAATGTTAATTTCTTATTGTAATTAATACGGTTCATTTGTTTATTAAGATACTGTCGGAAATTTTATTCCGTTAAAAATATATACATAATTAAATAGATATCTGTTTTATAAACCATCTTTTCTTGCCATTCCAACTTGATGTTTGGCAACAAATGAAAAATTAGATAACGTGCAAAAAAATTAACTCTTTAATGATATTTTCACATTAGGGGACCATTGTACTCTCTAAGTGTTTTTTTTTTTGGTTGTTTTTTTTTTTTTTCTTAATTGGTATCTTTTATTCTTTTTTTTTAACCTAAGTGACTTTATGCCTACGTTAACTATTTCGTGTTTTCTATTGTTTTTCCTAAAACAAAGTATCTACATTTTTTCTTTTAATTTTTTTCTTTCAGTCCTTTTTTTAAAATTTTGTCTCATAGTTTATTTTTAATTATGTATTTTTTGTTTTAGAAAAATACTTTTTTTTTTATTTTTTGCTATTTTTGTTGTGTCTGTTTTGTTTTTTTTGTTTTGTTTTGTTTGTTTTTTTTTGTTTTTTTTTAGTGGTGGTTCAGAGTTGTTTTCTGTTTCTAAATAAAATAAAAAAAAAACGCGTTTCTTCTCCATTTGGCTTCAATAAATAATTTTGTACAATAGAATATAAATAGTTTGTTCCAGAAGATTCATCATGTTTTGACTTGTCAAATCCCCCCTATCCCTTCTGCTTGGCGCACTATCTTCTCATTTTCTGCTCATAAGACCTCGTATCTTTACACTCAACACCGTCAACCGCAAACCTGTAATCTGAGTTAACAAAATACGGGAGAAAAAGAAAAAAAAAAACAAGAATGATTCTCCCAATAGATCCCCTTTTTTTCATGGGAAGGATATTTTTTGTTTGGTTGTCTCTCTTTCTTTTAGATATATTTTTTATTTTCATTTTGTATTCTATTTTTCTTTTTCTTTTTTTAATTTCTGTTTATAATTTTTTGTGTATTTTTTTAAAATATTTAAAAACAAACTTTATTTTTTCATTTATTTTTTTTTTCCAAAGAGAACAATAGAATTTTAAGAGTAAACCGAATCGTGTCTGTTATCTGTCACTTTTACCAGACCATGAAAATCAAATGGCGTTTTGCTTTGGATACTGAAGCCTTGTTTCTTTTGTTTGGTTTTATATTTAACTTTACAATCATTTTATATTTTTAGATA
>JAUZSX010349377.1:0-10188 GCA_034780655.1 Idiosepius hallami
TGGGGCTCGACCAACTATATCATATTTATTTGGTGAGCAGCAACCAAGTTTGGCACAAGGCCATTTTTTAAAGTTAATAATGCCATGGTTTTTACTGGGATTTGAACTCGCGTACTACGATTCCAGAGCCCGAGCTTTTACCAATGCTCCAATTTCGCTTACCCCCTCGGCTAACTATATATCATATTCTGAAGGAATAAAAGTAAAAATACATTTTTGCTTGTTTGTCTAGAGATGGTGACATTCATAAAATACGTGTGTCTAGAGATGTTCAGAAAATATATACATTGCAGTGTTCTGGGGGTTGAGTTTTTTTTTTTTTTTTTTTTTATATATATATATATATATATATTAGTTAATTGTGGAAACAGAGTCAACGGGAGTCGACAACAGCCAGTTTCACGCTGTGCGTTCTTCAGGTTGACCTTTAACTAATATACACGCTCTATCACTGATATTGAGCACTCTAACTATATTTTTAAGCAACATTATTCCTTAAAATAATATATATATATAATCTCAACATAGCAGACGTGTTGAATACAAGCAAAAATTCTCTTATGTGAAAACACTTTTTCGCAGTTATCTTTCAACTGCTGCCGAACTTGCAGAGATTGAATATCATTAGCCATCCTGTCGGAACTCGCTTGTTAATTGTTACCAATCCGCATATCTTAGACGAATACTAATTAACAGCCCATTTTTAATTTAACCGCTTTATCCCCAAAAACCCCTCTGCGAGCGATGAACAATTTCAGAATAAATGGTGGCGGTTTAAATACTACTTTTTTCGTTCATTTTGCATCCCTCAAACTGTAAGTTGTTAACAGGGTCGTCGTGCTTGTTTGGGTGCCTCCCTAAACCCTACGATTGCTTGGCAAGTTCTTTAGAGGTCGCAAGATTCCTTGGCTACGCAGATCAATTATATTGAGAAAAAAAGGGAAAAATCATCATCACACTTGTATGTTGAAATATATTAATATCAACCCTCCTTTTCTCTCTTTCAATGAGCACGTAAACTGGCCTTGTGCCTAACATGGTTTGGTGCTCGACTAAGTAGAAATTTTCTTCGTCCCCCCTATCTCTCCCTTTAATATTTTGTAGAACCTTTCAGTATGTTGGAGGGCGCAAGTAGTTTCATTTTGCGGGTAGGTCAAAATTTGCATAGCACAATGTCAACCTACATTTCAAGAATTACAATCTGAATTAACATTTGAAAGAGCGATTATCGCCATACGAACGGAAAGTGAGTCAAAGCTTTCCTATAATAGACTTTCCTAACTAAAAAATAGAAAATCCCCTTCGGCAGCGCTCGAGCAAAGCCGGACAAAACTTGTTAGCAGGGCCCTGCTTAAGCCCCTAACAGACCAGCAATTGCGGGGAGGAGGTCTCAAGATTACAAACTCAAGTTAGGCACAAGGCCAGTTTTACATGCTCATTTAATCCTTGGGCTTTTTGTAATCAGTGTTGCCCTTCAATCTGAGTGTGAGACTAACCGTAGCCCTCGACGCAAAAGGGTCCGTCTGTGCCTGGTGTGCGGAGTGGTGGCGAATCCTATGGTCGGGGCATCGGAAGAAAAAATACCAAGATGGCGCCCGCCGTCTTTTATTAAAGATGGAATCTTATAGAATCGCGCGATGTCTCGCGAGATTGGACATTAGCTGGCGAACGACAGATATAAAAGTCGGGTCGATCAGAGGCGAAACGGAGAGCAGTTCTGACGTCTTCGCGTACTTCGTTCCGTGTGCGGTTCATTTTGTGTATCAGAGTTCTCCAGTTGGACGTATTTACATGTGCTGTACGTAGCTGTTGATTGTTTTTTCCCTGTCCGTTCGTTTCCGTACATTTTTGGGCCAGCTAGGCCGTGTTGGCTTTTATCGGCGTGTATAAGCAATTATCAGCAAATTCTACTACACTGAGGAGCTAATCTCATGAGCTGGACGGGTCTCATCCACCCGATTTTATGGAATCACGAGCCTCATCTGCCCGAGGCAGCTCAAAGTTAATGTTATAGTTTTGATTGGGATTTAAACCTGTGTTTAAATTCCAGACTCTAAGCTTTTACCACTGTTCCATACTCGCTTAATTGGTGTATGGGATGGCAGTTTTTTACTCCTGCACCCCTGAAAAAATTTGCTCTAACCTTGCACCCCTTACATTTAATTTTTTATTCAAGGATAAAAGATGTGGAATTATACAAAATTTTATCAAGAATGAAAATACTATTAACTTAGGATTTTCATGGACATTATCGACCTAAGTTTTTGAAAATTTTCTTAGAATTTCCTCAAAAGATATCATATTCTTTAAAGAGCAAAACAATTCATTAAACTAAGGAAATTTCTTAGAAGTTGCAGCCCTGCTTCTTACATCCCCTGGAATGATGTCTTGTACCACCTGGAGGTGCGAGCACCCCTGGTTGGGAACCTGGGGTGTATGGAATTAACGAAAGAGTAGTCTATCAACAATATCTGTAAGATACCTTGTTGATTACAGGTTTCTAAAAATAGATTACGGCTCTGGTTGGCAACTCTTAAAATATCAGCAAAATTCTTGAAGTTGGGTTATTTTTATATTTCTATTAAAACTCCGATATTTCTCACGAAGTACTTCTTCAATACCCTTTCATTCGTTTAATCAATCACCATTAAAAGATTTTTCAAAACTTCTACAGTCTTGAACGATGAAAAATAAAATATATTTTTATTCTCTAAATTTTATTTTTTTTTTAGAGTGTTAACCTTTACTCGTATAGCGCTACCGCATGACCACACCATTTTTATATTCTAAAACTTGTTTATTAAAACTAGCAAGAAGGGATATGCAATATATTCACTTAGAGTATCATTCAAACACCACAAACATAACTTAAAATATTGCAGCATTAAGAATTATCTTTAAAATTCTATCAAACATTGTATATAAATTCTTAATGCTGCAATATTTTAAGTTATAAATTTATTATATTTTTACTAAAATAATATCTTGTCCTTTTCTTTTCTAGTTTTATCAAGTTCTTTTACTTTTCTAAGTTTAATCTTGACCATATTTCTTTTCATGCTCAGATTTTTCTGTTTAATGTTATATATGTTAGTACTGAGCGAAATTTGGTCATAATTTAGCAATTTGGTTATGATAATATAACTAACAACCCTAAAAAAAATGTACACCCACAATTTGCGTATTTAAACTAACAACTCTTAAAAGAAAATCAAATTAATTAATGAGAAATTGTTAATTTATATTTTTGCCCTTCAAATGGAAATTGCTCGAGGTTCAAATGTGAATTAATCAACAACGAAACTTGCTTTGATTTCATTTGAAGTTCTGGACTTTTTTCTCTTTTGTTTTTATATTCTAACAAGCGGCCCCTAGGGAGCTTGGGGCCCACCCGCAGTTGCAGGGGCCCTAAGCACGGCCCTGACCACAATACGGGCTGCAGATTTGGAACTCACTTATGGTTTGGAATGGTAAAAATAACCATTGTATGTCACTGAGAAGAACTGAAAGATCGAAACTAGTTGTCTTTCACTCAGATATATAAATTATGAAAGATGTTGGGTTTAATATTAACGTCATAATTTTATATATAATGTCAAGGGTTGCCTTTACAGATGATTAACTCGTTGTGTACGCTTGTACAACAAAGACACGAGTACATCCAGTAGCCGCTTAGCGGACCCGACGCAAAATGCTTCTTGCGGCCTCTCTAGCCTAAAAACGGCAAACTGTTAACAAACTGGAGCCTTTGACTAATATGTATATATACATATTGAGAAAGATAGACAGAAAGAAGATGGTTTGATTGATGTATAGTTCAACTATGATAATGATTTTCTAATTAATCCTAACAATGAATTATTCTAATATTTTTTTGCATTACAATCTGTGAAGCCAATGAGCCGTGCGGTCCCTTTGGAGCTTACGGGTCCCCTACAATTGTGGGGTCTTCGGAGGCCCTAAGTACGGCTCTGGTCAGCACTTATTGTGGTATTTTCAAGTTTTAAATCTGAACTGGAATATATTTTGTATTAAGTCTATTGTAGATAGAAACGAACTTTTGTTTAGCCGAAATTATTTAAATTTGCTGCATAAAGATAATTCAAACGCCGATTTCTAGATAGGTTTCAGATATCTTCCTAAAAATACGTCTACATCAAACTTTTTTTTTTTTACTTTTTTCCCCATCTTGGTAATTTTTTCTGAGGGTCAATAGGCCGAAATGTTGTGTAAGAAAACATCAAATTTAATTTGACAAATTTTAATTTAATTTGACAAATTACCAAGATGAGGGAAAGAGTCAGAAAAAAAATTAATTTCTAACAAAATTCATTGTAATATTTTATTGATTTTAGGTTAGGAAAATAATTGCATGTGACCCCCTCTAAACAATGGAATAAAATAGAAATTAAATCAATTCTAGAAAAAAATGTAGAAAAAGCAGAAAAGAAAAGCATACCGCAAAAATGATTTTGCGATTTTCTTAATAAGTTTTGATTTTTAGTTTGTTGAAGTAATTATATATTTATATATATATATATATATATATATATATATATATATATAAGCATTACATATCATTAGACTAACATTATAATACCTTTCTTAAGTCTAAGTCTTTTTGCAGCTTTTTAAAGAAATATTGGCTAAAAAAAAAACTTTCTATTTGCATTTGGGCATTAAAGAATAGGTATAATCATTTAAATATAAGTATAGAAAAGAAATTCAAGTTCTTCTACTTTGTATCTGTAATGGTATTATTTCTACACAGACACACACAGACAGACAGACACACACACACACACACACACACATATATATATTTTTTACATAGGACATTTTATACCGAAATTCGACATCTGATGAAAAAATAACTACCTTTCATTATTAGAATAAAAAGTAAAATCTTATTCTTGTTAAAAAATACTTTTTGATTTTATACATTTTATTTTCGCCATAAGAAAATCCTTTAAATTTCAAAAAAAAACTTCTCTTTAAATTCTTTTTTTAATCCTATTTCCCTCCCACCAGAAAAATGTTTTTGAAATTAAAAAAAAAATGTAATGCAGACGTACTTTAAAAAAAAAAAAGTTACGTAAAATCTTATCAGATCAATTCAACTTTTTTCGATTTTTGAACAAAATTTATTTTTAAACTTAAGAATATAAATAAGAATATTTTCCAGATGAAAATAATTAAAAAAAAAACGTGTATATATAAAATATCTTACTTCTGAAGCTCCTGTCGTCTGTTGATAATTTGTACTACTGTTTGAACTACTGTTCTGACTACTGTAATATGTAGAAGTACCAAAGGCGTGTTGTGTACGCATCCAATTTCGCCAATGATTAAAAAATTCATCCATCATTGTCGGCCCCATACCAAAGGATTGATCTAACCGAGAGGCTGGAGATACATCACCCCAATGGTCATCCCAGTTTGCCCACGAAGGTTGGCGGCTATAAAAAGGAGTTATTATCCTAGAATATGGATAGCGAGGGTTTGCCATTATGTTCTCTGCTCTGCGCTGCGCCTTTACTTAAGTGTCTATGGTGAGCGCAGCGTTTTGGTATGTAGTAAGTACTTCTTACTTCTACACCCAGAATAACTAGTCGTATACTTTTCGCCAAATTATTTACTACTACCAAATTTCACAACTACGGTCGGATGGGTACTTTCGTTGTTTATGCTTGCTTACCTACTAAAAACTCTTTTTTAAATTATTATTATATTCCTGGCAGGGCCATGCTTAGCGCCCCCGCGGACCCCACAATTGCAGGGAGGCCACAGTTCCCTAGGGACCGCAAGTCTCCTTTGGTTTCACAGATTATTATATTATTATTAGTCACTCAAGGTCATTCTATAAGGGGACCATATTAGTACCAAAATATCTGTATTCTTTTGTCGTAAGTCTATAGAACCGATATATCGGCCCTTTAGGATTCAAAGGATTAATAGAAATTACTTTGAAATTGGTCATAATTTTTAATATTGTTAGGATTTTTCTCAAGTAAACAAATATTTATGAAGTATGAAAAAAAAAAATATTAGAAAACTAAATTTTCTCATTGCATTCATTTTTCGATTTTCGCAGTAATTTTTTTTTCTTTATTTTACCTCGTTTTTTTCATTTGAAAGTCTTTTTGCTGTTATTATTACCAAAATATGCCTCTAGAAATAAACAAAACTTAACTTTCATTTTAAAAATAAATTTAAAAAAATTACTGTATCTCAATTTTCTTTATTTTAGATAAATTTGAATCCTTTTCTTTCTTAAAAAACAAAACAAAAAACCCCTATCATTTCCAATTCCACAGACCTGATTTATTTACCTTATCTAAAATACTATTTTCAGTGCATTCCAGTCGCGTGATGACAAGACTACAATTATTGGAAAATATTTAATCGGTGAAATTCATGCCTGTTTACAGTTTATTATATCAAGACATGAGTAAATAAAGATAGGATTATTTTCTGCAAACATTCAAATTGGGGCTAATACCGTTGGGAAAGGTATTAATCCCCATATTCGTTCCAGTTAAATAGTACAACTTGTCTATTCCATAAATAAAATGATGATCTAGAAATGACAATGCTTGATAAAAAAAATCGTCCTTCTCAGAATTATATGACCGAAAAGGTTGACATGCCGTAAATTAAAACCAATCAATCAGTTTTATTTAATGAATTTTTCATCAGTTTATTTTTTTGAAACGAGTCTGGAGAAAGACTCAAAGGATGATTTTTTTTGATGGTTATTTATTTTTATTTTTTTATTATTAAATTCAATTTATTCTTTTTTTGTCAAGATGATCTTCAAATAACGATTTTTGCATTATTGAATAAGTTCGTTTGTTTTGTTTTTATCGCCTATCTACCTTTTTAAGTCATTTTATGCCGATATCAATCATGTTTGATTAACGTATTTTTGTATACATGTTTTTTTTTAAATAACATAATATGAGCAATAGCTGGATGGAATGTTGGGATTCATACCTTTCCCAAAGGTGTTAGTCTTAATATGAATGAAAACGAAACTGATTCAAACTCGCATATTATGATTCCGAAGTCCGACTGCCTATTCACTGTCCCAAGTGGACTTATCCTATAGAATTAAATAGAATAAAGGGACTTATACTTTTACAAGGGGTATTCATCATCATCAGTCGACCGTAAGCGCCGTAATAGATTTCACTAACCCACTAAATTTCACAATAGTTTCAAATAGTTAATAATGACATGGTCGCCAGTCCTATACCATAGTAGTTTTATCGTGATACCATCACTATGTGGATTGCCAACTAAGGCTGAAGGAGACTCCTATCACCCTTCTCGAAGAAAGGCTATTCCGTGCTAAAATTCAACCTGCTATTAACCTAATTGTGAAATTAACGGAACTACTGGCAAGAAAATAAATCGAAAAATCAAAAATTAAAAAAAAAAAACATTTTTTTTTTTACCTCAGAACTTCCTGATTGAGATGAACAGTTCTGTTGTCGCCTGTAATACAGTCCTGACCTGTAGGGAGTAAAAACATCGTCTAAGGGTGGCACACAGAAGTTCTGTTCAAAAAGGCGAGAGATTAAGGGAAGCTCAGCCCAGGGGTCAGTCCACAGGCTGAACAGTGGGTATCTCCACGTGGAGTTTTTCATGATGGGTACGTTTCGAGAAACAGACATGTTTCTTTTTTCTTGTTGCGCAGAGGAAACTGGCGTGATGCTCCGGGCGGAAAAAAAAAGAATCGACCTTTTAAAGCCAGCGAAGACTAAGTAAATATCTTGTTACTTTAAACAAAAGACCAATTTATAGTTTTGGTCAGAGTGAGTCAATGGACATGCTCTTTCTGAATGTTTCCTCTTTTGACATCGACCCCCACCCCTCGAATTAAAAAAAGGAGGGGGGAAGAAGGACGTAGAAATGACTGTGATGTTTAATTCTTCTAAACTTTTGGCTTAAATTCCTGACTTACAAATAAAGTAGCCATTGTCAAACAGTTAATAATAACGTAATAATAAAAGGGGATTGCAAAATAAAAAGAAGAAACAAGTTTAAAGAGTAAACTGTAATTTTGTACAATTCGTAGACAATTATTCAACAATCAATTGAATATGTGTGTATAAGAATATTCAGGTTGTCTGGGTGAATTGATATATAATCAAGCTTCATAATAATCAGAATTAAGTGTTTACGTGGTCCTTCTGATAGACTGTCTGCGTTCTGATCCAGTGGTCACAAGTTCAATCTTTCCGTGTCTTGTAAGAACCTGTTCGTGGGCCGTCGGGTGGTCTCTTAACCTATTAGCTCATTCGTTTCGTTACCTTCACATTCGAGAAGGTATTCCTTCGCGATATTAATTAAATGGTACAACTTGTGTAATTAAAAACATTTGATGAAAAAAAGAGGCTAATACTCTTGGGAAAGGTATGAATTCCCATTTTCCCTCTAGCAATAGATTAAACAGTACAATTTTTTTTTTTAATTTAAATAATGTGATGACTATAAGAGGCTAATAACATCGGGAAAGGTATGAATCCCAATATTCCTTCGAGATATGGATTAAATAATGCAACTCGTGTAATTAAAAAAAAAAAAAAACAAGTAATCACAAAAGAATATGCTTGATAAATAATCGTTCTTGACCATAGTTGACCGTGGGGTTGATATGGTGTTAAACAAATCAATTACTCAACCTATCAATTGGATCATTCATGAATCATTAGTCCAAGGTCAAGTTGCGTTGGAGACACCGATCATCAAAGTTAAGCAACGTAGAGCCTGTTCCATACTAAAATGGCTAAAATGCCCAAGAATATCATGAGCACGTAAAATGGCCTTGTGCCTAACTTGTGTTGGTGGTAAACTAAGTAAATATATTCTATGTCAGAAGGGGGAAGTCCATTTGGCCTAGTGGGTAGGCAGTCGTACTTCGGAATCGTAGTTCGCGAGTTCGAATTTGTATACATAATTGGACTAAGCTGCAACCTTGAATGAATCCCCACATTGCCTCCAGCCATGGGTTAAATAGTGATATTGCATTTTAAAAACCGTGTGTATACAATGATTGTTCTTACTATTAAATGATTTTAAAAAGTTGATATGCCGTAAAACACAAAGAAACGGGGCCAGAGACTCATAAGTCATATGCTTAGATGGGTTAATCAATCATGACTGACCATGCGTTAAAAAGTATGTGGTATGGAAAGCAAGCTGTCGCTCATCCAGCTTACCCCCCTCTCCACCACGTCGCACTGCAAATCTAACGAATGAGGGAAAGGAAAAAAAGCTATATATATGATATTTACTTAGTGAGCACTCCCAAGTTTGGCACAAGGCCATTTTTACGTGCTCTTACCTGAGTTTTATATATTCGGTGTTACCCTTCACCTAGTTGAACTGCTCTCCCGAGTTAACGAGCCCCATCTATATATATATATTAATCTGTAGAGTAAGATTGCTTAAATTTATAGTTAGTGCTCAATATCAGTGATAGACCGTGTATATTAGAGATGGATTCAACAGCCTTCAGTGACTGTCAATTTCTCGCCTGCGCTGTCATCAGACCGAAAGCTTTCGGTTTGATGACTGCGAAGGCAGAGAGTGAGAGGGAGATGCGTGATAATGATTTTCTAATTATTTTTGGGCAAATTTTTGCTTTACAAAAGATCTGTGAAGCCAATGAATATTGTGGTCCTTAGGAAGCTTTCCCCCCACCTACGTAATTAGGGGTCTGCGGGCACCCAAAGCACCCCCCCCCTGCTCCGACGGTCAACAAATTCAGTATACAAATACATCTGCTAGTATGCATATTTATTACAAAGCGGCATTTTGTGACAAATTCTCCTGTCTGTACAAATTGCAGTAAACGTCAGTCAACGCCCAAATGCTGGATCAATTAATACATAGAATGGTATCTTACTTCTAGGAAAATCTTAAGTGTGCATGGAATGCAAAAAGAAGAAAAAAGTGTTGCACATAAATAATAGGGTTAAACAAAAACAAAAAGAAAATACGATGAAATGAGCCGGTGGGGGGTGGAAACATTACAAAAATAGTTATTGAACAAAAAAAAAAGACTGTTAAAGTTTTCTTTGATATTGGCACAATACAAGGGTCAGCGACGGTGGAGCATTGGTAGAAGCTCGGGCTGTGAGATCGTGTTACGCGAGTTCAAATCCCAGTCAAAACCAT
>JAUZSX010349388.1:0-22856 GCA_034780655.1 Idiosepius hallami
ATATAAAAATGGGACTTTTTTTTTTTTTTTTTTTTAAATATGAAAAGAAGATCAAGTGACCGCTAAAGAGAAAAGGTAAATGTTCATCATTTTGCCGGTGATAGCGTCAAATAATGTCCCCTCAAAAAATTGCAGTGTGCTCACGCGGCTGCGCCGGTTGAGAAAAAAAAAGAACGAATTTAAAAACAAAATGAAATAACCCTAACCTTAATCCTAAACACTAAACCCAAACCCTAAACCCAGCCAATCAAATTGCTGTCTTAAAACCAGTGCAAAGTCCCCGAGCAAAAAAAAAAATTCCCCGTTTGCTTGTTCTGCAAAAGCCCTGGTTTTGTTAAATTTATCATTTTTCAACCAATGCAATTTTTCCAAGGGACAACATTTGACATTATCACCAGCAAATCAGCAAAAAAGGGCCAAACAATAAACAAATACCAGAGAAAAAAAAGAAAGGAAAAACTATTGGTTAATTATTGGCTTATTACTTCATCTATTTCCTCTTCTATTTCCATATCCTTTTTTTTTCTCTCTTATTCTAAATCTCAACATAACTTTTGATTATAGACAAAGAAAGGTACCTCAAGTCCAGTTTTATTAACCAATAATTTTTCCCTTCTTTTTTTTTTCTCTTTGGTGTTAACTTGATCTTCTTATATATACTTGGTGAGCAGCAGCACCAACCAAGTTCGACACAAGGCCATTTTTAAGGTGAACGCAATGGTTTTGACAGTGATTTGAACTTGACCTTCTTTTAATATTTAAAAAAAAATAAAATGTCCCATTTTTCTCTGAAATTGTTGAAAATTATATATATATATATATATAGCTTTGTACATCCTTAGATTAATTCTTTTTTATGGTGAATTTTTATAGATTGTAGGAATAGACTTATTTTCTTTAGTCGTAATGTAAACCAGTTGTTGTTGTTTTTTTTGGTTGTGGATTTCTTTATCAACTTTGATGAAAGAAAAAACAAAATAGTTTCAGTTCTGAACGAACAAAACATGTCTGAAATTCTGGGAGATTTTTCTTTCTTTCTTTTTTTTTTACAAGATATTTTGTTTGTAAAGAAATCCAAACTTTTTTTTTCTTTGTAGATTTTATTGCTTTTTTAGATTTTAGTTGTTTTATTTTTATTTGTTTTTGTTTTTGTTTTTTTCAAGGGGGGGTCAACTTTTTTTGGAAAGATTTTTTTGTTGTTGTCTTGATTTTATTTTGAAAACAAATTGAAAGTAGCTTTGATGATTGGTTAAATTTTGTTTTTTTGTGTAGTTTAAAGAAATCTTTTGGTTTTGTTATTATACAGAATAATAATAATAATAATTAGTGGTGCCACCATTTTGCTATTGTGGGTTGTAATTGGGTTTCAATTATGAAATTTTTTTTTTTTTAAAGTCTTGAATAGAATTTCCAAGAAAATCATTTCTGCTTTTAAAATTCATTCTGAGATTTTTTTAAATCAATCTTTGACTCTTTAGCAGAAACTCTTTTGTCCAGTGCCATTGTCTTTGTTAAAAAGGCTGAATCTCAGTAAAATCAAGTCGGTTGTAGTGGTAATTTATCCAAAATAACAGCAGTATTATAATCCAATAATGGTATCATTAAGTAGCACTTAATAGCAGCAGCAACAGTTTTCCTATTAGTAATGGTGGTGGTGGTAGTGTTAAGCGAATCCAGCAGCAATAATTTTAGTAGTCTAATCCAGGACTTGGTAAGAAGTGAGCAAATCTGTTGACTTAAGGTTCTTAGGGAAGTTATCGCCTTTCTGCTCTATGATTGGTTGGGTTAAATTTACCCTCTGTATTTAACTGAATGGTCCAATCTCCGTATTTATACTGAATACCTTGTTCATTCGATCAAAAATAACACAACAGATAGAACAAAGGAAACTTTATCAAATTTCAAAGATTAAGACTTTGTGATCTCTACTACTCTACCATTTTTTGACCTAAAGGCTTTAAATTTAATTTGTATTATTTGGATCTGTGGAACACTTCCTCATTGGTTTTGAGCTGAAAAATAGCTGCCAAGGGGTCAATATTTAAAATTACAAAAACACAAATCTAACTGAACCCAAAAGTGAGGATGAAATTTCATGATACAATTGTTCAGACCACCATAATTGCATATATAAGGTTAGGGCAGCAACGGTGGAGTATTGGTAAAAGCTTGGGTTCTGGAATCGTATTAGGCGAGTTCAAATCCCAGTCAAAACCATTACATTCACTTTAGCTGCCTTGGGTAGATGGGGTTCGTTAACTCGGGAGAGCAACTCATTAAGGTGAAAGGTAACACTGAATTTAAAAAGCCCAGGTATTTAGAGCATGTAAAAATTGCCTTGTGCCTAACTTGGTTAGGTGCTCTACCAAGTAAATATAAATATTATATACAATTAGGGCTTTTCCTGTATAAAAGCTTTCTTAACTGCCTAAGTTGCAAATACTCAGTGCCTGGACAATACTTCTAAAATACAGAGGGAGGGATTATTAAATTTTGATTAATGATATTGATATCATATTTACATGGTAGAGCACCTACCCAAGTTTGGCCATTCTTTTGTGCTCTGTATACCTGGGCTTTTTGAATTCAGTGCTACCCTTCACCTAGGTGAGTTGCCCTCCCGAGTTAATGATATTGATATATTCTGAACAGAAAAATATTTTGATATTGTAAAAAGATTTCTGTGTTGTGATGTTATGTCTGTGATCTGAATGAAATGATGATTTGTGTTAATAGAAGTTGTAGACAAAGTCTCATGTTTTGAGCTTTTTATGTCAGCCATTTTGGTCATGTGATTTCATGTTTGCTTTTTTTCTTTTCTTTTTTCTTTCAATTCTTTTCAATCTTAAAAGAATTCAATGTGTTTTTTTGTGTGTGTTCTTTTAAATGTCTTTGTCTTTTTTTGTTTTTTGTTCTAATAATAGAGACAGTTTTTTGTAAAGGAATTTAAGTCTTGCTGAAGAGAGTGGACCTCTTAGACCAAGTTATTCATCCGCTCTGTCCGCACATGAATATTTGATAAGCACAGACACAAAATCATTGGTATTTAGTGACTGTCAATTTCTTGCCATTGCAATCATCAGACTTATTAGCCTAATGATTGCAAAGCTTTGAAACTGACAGTCACTACCAAAAGCTTTTGGTTCTTGGGTCTGGCTCTACTATGAATGCTTTGTCACTAATATTGAGCACTTTACCCAGAAACATACCCACCAATTCTTGTGGATTTAATAGATAAGTGCAAACACCAAGTCAAATTTTTATATATATATATGTATATATATATATATTGGCCTGATGACCGCGTAGGCGAGAATCTGGCAGGGGCTAATAATAATAAATCTAAAACGTTTCGGAAGCAAAAAGGAGAATTTTATAAGAAGTTTATTTGAATCATTATTGAAAATTAAAGTTGCTTAACTAAAAAAATAAACCAAAATATTTGTCCTTTTTTCAGTTTTTTTTATAAAGTGAAGAAATTCCAAAATTTCTAAGTCGAAACTTAGACTCATTATTATTAGTCCCAATATGAATGAGGTAAATCCAAAATATTATTAGTCCTAGTAAAAATTAAATAAGTCCAAAGATATTAGTTTTGGTATTAATCCAAGATGGCGATCACTCGAAGAATTTTGTTAGATAAAAATCCACGTGTGTTTCAATTTAGCTTCTTCTTCCAGTGTTGAATTAATGGTGGTTTATTTAAAGTCACATGGTGGTAGCGTTAAGCTGTCTGATTGGTCAGTAAGAGGAATATTCCATTATTTAAGTCTCCTATCAAACATGGACGAACATACACTCATTATGTAAGGAAAAAGAAAGAAAGGAGGGGAAAGAAAACAGTCTCAACAGACCAAAATTAATTCAAAATCTTTTAATTCAAAAAAATCTTATTTTAATGTAAGCAATGGAGAATGGTCGAAAAAAAATCATTGGTTGATTGAAGATCAAATCAAAATATCTTTTTTTTTTTATTGAAAAAAAATATTTTAATTTTTCAGCTATGAATTGGGTTATTGTAACAATGTGAATTCCAACATTGATAATCTGGCAAGCAAACAAAGTTGTATGGTTGAACAAGTGCAACAAATGATGGCAAATAATGACATTGAAGAAAGTCCAACAGAAAAATTGTAAGTTTTTTTTTCTTTTGTTCAATAAGTTTTTAAGGATAAAAAAATATCCTCTTCTCCTTCTTGGGTCTAAGGGAAATCAATCCGCAACAGTTACCCGCCCCTTAAATCCATTCCTCATGCATTAAACTAAATTATTAAATTTAAATCATTATATTAGTCTAGAATAAAATAACATTTTTTTTTGTTTTGTTTAAATATAGTCAGTTTACACTTTTAATCTGGGGCCTTTTCACATTTTACCTCCCTCCAAACACAACTGTATGGAGGGGGTAGAGACAGAGAGATCTATCTATCTATCTCATTCAATCAATCTATCTCTCCTCTCTCTCTCAGAGATTGAAAGAGAAAGAGATTTATCTATCTCATTCAATCAATCACACTATCTCCCCTTTTCTCTCAGAGATTGAAACAGAAAGAGAGAGATCTATCTATCTCATTCAAACAATCTCTCTCTCTCTCTCTCTGAGATTTGAAGAGAGGGAGAGAGAAATTAATGATGAACTTTTCATTGTTCAGTTTTATAAAAATAATTTTCCATTAAAGTTGTTTTTAATTTCCTAATTTTTTTCTTTCCAATTTCAGGACTTTATTATCTGAAGTGATTACAGACTTTCAAAATGATGTGATTTCCACGTGGAAGGCTTTAAATCCTTTCACTCAATACGCATCGTTGGGCTTTTTCTTTTTGTTTGCAATCTTTGCTATCATCATTCCTTTTTTTACCCGTTATTCACCTTTTGACAAAATCAACTTTCAAGTGACAAATAAATATTACACTGGACCACCAACATAAATAGACAACAACAAAACGACCCAAAAAACAAAAACTATTTAAAAAAAAAAAAAAACTATTAAAAAATCCAAAAACTCCAATAAAGCTGCAATTGTCAATCAATTAATCTAATCGATTGTGCCTCTCCTCCAACAAAATGGGATAAAAAAAAAAAAAAAATAGAGCTGCCTTACAAATTTTTTTTTTCTTTTCTTTTTGGTTTTATTTTTTTTTTTTGTTAAAAACTTTGAAAAAAAAAAAGTTTTTTTTTTTTCTTTTATATTTATTTTATATCTTTTTTTTATATTTTTATTGCCTTGCAATATGGCCACCAATGATCCCCCTCTCCTCCTGTTAAGGGATCATCCAGCCTGCTGCAACCATGGCCAGCCAGCCTGTTATGGGATCCACGGTGTCTTGTACTCGATTTCTGCTCAATCTACCTTTCATTAATTTTTTTATTTTTCAAGGATTTTAAGCCTTTTTTTTTTTTTTTTACACAGGCTCACCCCCCACACACACTCCTCCTATTAGGTTTTTATCAGGAAAAAAACTCCTTCTTTTCTTACCTCCCTTCATTCATTCCTTTTATTGCTTCCTTCCTTCTTTCCTCCCTTCCTTCATTCCTTTACTCTCTTCCTTCATAACTTGCCGTTCAAATCCAAAGTTGCCAAAACTCAAATCTGATCCCCCCCCCCAAAAAAAAAAAAAAACCATCTTGAAAGAGAAATGAATTTCTTGAATTTTCCTGCATTGAAAATAATTCGATCAGATTTTTTTTTATCAAAGCCTTCCCCCCCACCCCACCCTCAAACCTGTAATTCTATTATTTTCTGGCCTTAATGCCTAAATTCCTTCCCATTCCTTAGTTATAGAGAATGCAACCTCAACACTTGAAATAAAACATGTCTAGTTCTGAATTCTTTCATAAATAGATTATGTTATTTTGATTTTGGACTGAAATTTAGCTTTTTTTTTTCTTTTTCTTTCTTTTCTTTTAAAAGATTAATAAATAATTAGTAATAAAACAATGAAAAAGAGATTTTTTATATTTTAATAACATTCATTTTTTTATATGAAAATCAGTTTGATTTTTTAAAATAAAAGAAAATGGTATCTTTAAATAGAAACAAAAAGTAATTTTGGAGATTTTCTAAACAAAGTTGCTGCATCAAAACAATGCATTTCTGTTGTTGGGGGTTTTTTTTTAGATTTTAATAGAAAACAAAAATTTAAAAAAAAGAAACTTTTCTTAAATATTTTCTTTCCTTTTTTAGAATTAGCCCTCTTCCTCCTCCTCCTCCTTGTTTCAGGCCAGAAGTTGACTTTCATTCAAAACAAATGTTTTTAGTTTTTCATTTTTTTTTTTTTTTGTTGACATTAAAAAGTTTTCTTATTCCAACATCCAATCACGGCAAGTTAGACAGAAAGAAAAAAAAAACAACAAAACAAAAAGTGAAACAAAAAAAAAGACAAAAGTCGTCACCAATTCCTTATTTTCTGACTGTAATTTGTAATAAAAAGTTAACTTATTTCAAGTCCTTTTTTTTTGTCTTTTTCTTATTTGATTAATGTCGCTTTGGAAATGAATCTTGTGCAATTAAATGCACTGTACCACCAGACAGCCGCAAGGGTAACGTCATATCTGGTGCCGTGACCAGGAAAAGACCCAGAGATTAATTTTATAGCACACAACTGGAGGCAGTATTTTATTGGCAAAAAAGAAAATGATGATCGAAAAAAGAAAAATAGCAATGAAAGAAAAAGATATCTGCAAAAAATGTAAACAAAGACAAGAAGTGAAATGAGGATAAGAGAGAGAAGGAAACGGAGAAGGAACGCAGACAAAGAAAGATGGAAACGAAAACGAATGCAATCAGAAACAAAAATGGAAAAAATTTAAAAAGAAAAGAAAGATGATGGAAAAAATATATCAGTAAGGGAAAGGGGGTCTTTTGGTTAAGAAAGATTTGTTTTTTTAATCTGACGGACAGTGGTGTCACACGTGGTTGATTATTATATGTAGGCTATATTCCAACCACGGTGTCCAATGTGAGAAAATAGGTGTCAGAAGGTAGAATAAACTTGAGCAAAAGAGAATGATTAGAACAGCGCTTGGTGTTTACATTTCAAAACAACTTTATTGAGGATAGAAAAGGGTTGAAGTTGTGTATTTGTTTGGGTTTGTGAAGATTGGAGAAGTTAAATGTCCTTTGAAAGTGAAAAGAGAAAAATGGACGTGTTTGAGTGAAAGTGTTGTGTTTGGATAAAAGTTTATAAAAGATTAAGTTTGGAAAGATAGAGTTCGTTGTTAGATATTGGTCTTACTTGCAAGTGAAGAAAATATACATTTTTATCGAAGGCTAATAACATCAGGCCATGTTCTCAATGTAGTTGTTGTAGGAGTAGTAGTAGTAGTCATTGCTCTGGTACCTATTGTCAGTGGCCTGGCCTGAGGGCCAGCCGCCGGCTAACGTGTTTCGTATAGCAGCTGCGAGTAGAAAAGAGAAAGTTCTTTAGGCTGTCTTTATATAGTGTCCAAATTTAAATCGGTTTCTCGAGCTCTTATTCGCTGAGCTAAATTTGCGTACTACTAAGCCTGCACGTCACGCATGATTGCTGTCGGAACTTGCGTAGAGAAGATGCGCAACGCACGAATGTATTCATTGTTTGTTGAGATTTTGAAGTGATAAGATCCGATAATATCGCCACAACCAAGGCCCACTTACGGCCTCGCCACAACATCTATGCTTGCCGACAAAAACACCAATTGCTGGACTTCCGTTTTCGCCAGACTTCAATAGAAAAACGGTCTATTTCAACTTAATCTCTTTCTCTTTAAACGTATTTCCTTTGACGACTACTAATTTGTTTTGTAAAAAATTGTTTTCTTTTCGTTTTTTCAACTTAAATAAAACTTTATTTTATCTTGTTCTTGTAGCGTATTTCTTTTTAATATTTTTTCAAGGGAATTAAACCGTTGCCCCACAAGAGTTCAGCCCAGGCGTCAAGTTGTTGTTAACGCTGTAAACCCTAGAGATTCAATATATCGGCCCTGACGATTAAAGGCAAAAGACACACTTAACACCAATATTTCGGCCTTAATCTTTGGACCCTGACTTAACAAAATTAAAAACTAATCACTCAGAGTTGTTCTATTAAAGGACCATATTAGGGTAACATTTTACTGTGTCTATTTTTGCCTTAGGTTTCTTACGCTGATATATCGGCCCATCAGAGTCAAAGGATTAAAGATTGGTTTGATCTTTATTTATACTCTAAATGGACATCACAGAATACAAATCTAGAGTGATAGTCTTTTTAATCTGCAGCCAAAATATTCGGAATCCAATTGTAAATATCTATTGTTAAAATGTTTTTAAACGAATAAATTATAGATTATTTTTCTTAGACTGACATGAAAAAAATGCATGTAAAATAAAATAAAAAAGAAAAGAAAAAGAAAAAGAAATAAAATGAATAAAAAAAAGAAAAATCCATGAATTTTTTTCAATATTTTATTTTGAAAGAGAAAAAATATTCTGCTTTTAAGACAAAACGAAGACTTGTATTACAATTTCAAAAACTGAATCATTTTTATTCAAAATGGAGAGCAGAAAATGAATGGAATTTCTTTGTCGTTCGATCGTCTTTATTTTGCCAAGTTTCTGTTTAGAAAAAGAAAAAAAAAACAATTAATTAGTCAGGATTATTTACTTAGAAATATTTATTAATATTTTGATAAAAATTCAGATATTAAATTTATTTTCAATCAAAAATTAAAAATTAAACTTTAGAATTGAATTGATTTTGACTGATTTTAATTTTGTAAAAAATCGTTGCTAACCAATTAAGAATAGAAAATCTAATGAATTTACACCATTTTAAATATTAATTTAAGACGAGAATTAAGTTTCTTTGTGTTAAGCTAGTAAGAGTTATCGTTCATTTCGGCAAATACACTTAACACAAAAAAAAAAACAACTTCTCTAGCTTACAGATCCAAAACAACTAATTTTCTTTAATCATTAAAGATAGAATTCAAAACTTTCAGTTTGTCGCTCTTTTCTTTCATATCTTGTTTCAATATTATTGCTATAGAAATTTTAAGTTAATACATTTGAAACGTTAATGTTTTTGTTCTTTTTCCTTCGTAAAAAAAAGACATTATTTATATTACTTACAGACTTTGTAGACAGAATTGGCCCAATGTCCTCCACATATTCCAGCCAATCTACACGACCTCTTGCACTTATTCGAACGACGGTACTTTCTGTAGCTGTTTCCCTTTCCACACCAACATTGATTACCATGCTGAAAAAGATTAAAAGAATTCACCGAATGTTAACAGTTTAAACTCTCAACGAAGGTAAAATTGGTAAAAGCTTGGGTTCTGGAATCGTAGTACACGAGTTCAAATCCCAGTCAAAGCCATTTCTTTCACCTTAAAAATGGCCTTGTGCCAAACCTGGTTGGCTGCTCACCAAGGAAATATAATATGTCTGCGAAGGTGGAGCATTGGTAAAAGCTCGAGTTCTGGCTGGAATCGTAGTACGCGAGTTCAAATCCGAACCATTGACAAACTAATATTTCCTTATCCAATTACTTATCTTCCACTAAAACAATTAAAGAGAAGAAAAGAGGCTACTGTTCTTTAGAATCTAAAGCTTAACATTATTTCTGTTTTAATTTTTTCTCTACTCATTCTTTAATTGTGAACTTTCTTAACATCGTTACACACACCAAATCAATATTTTATATAAAGTTTATTTTTAAACTTTAATTGCTGTTTTATTGTTTGTTGTATTTTTGTTATATTTATATATATGTATGAGGAATTAACGAAAGCCGAATTTTATTTAACCATAGACCAAATAAATATCTTTGATGACAATAGATTTAATAAAAAAATATTTCTATATAAATTTATCTAGCATACCTGTAATCCGGCATATTGGTATCTTTTTCTTTTACAGGCTTCCATACATTCTGAGATTCTCCAGACATAAGTCATCCAAACCATTGCCCTGTTGCGTCCATCTTCCCAACATCCCATATAACCTTGAAATAAAAAATTTTTTTAGATTTTAAAATATTTGTTCAAAGACAAATTGTAATGATCAACCTTGCCTATTATTATTGGTTTAGTAATCCATAAATAACGCATAACATGATATTGAAATAAAACGTGTATTGAACAGAAAAAGTAGAGAAATAAGTAACAAAGTTACTGAGCATGTCAAAGAGACGCTGCTGAGCCGACCAAGCTGAGTACTTCTTTCTAACTCCCGAGAAGGAGAGTTCCACTTTCGGCTTAACAACTGCCGGGCGAGTCCATCATGGGGGATGCCAGGTGTACCCACAACACCTTATATCTAAAGCTCTGTGCCAAGTTAGGTGAAAATGGTGACCTTGTGTTATTTCTTTTGTTTACAAGTAGTGAAGACCAGCTTTCATGTTTGTTTCTACGCTTATCATCATTTCCTGTGTTGTGAGTTAAACAGACAAACGATTCGATAGACATTGTGATAAGAATTTGGAAACAAATCTAAAGATTCTTATTTAAAAAAAAATCCCATTTGCAAAAGAAAATTCTTTGAAAATAATCCACTTACCTTTTGGGTCTTTGTACTTGCCAGACATTCCCGCTGAAAAGAAGGATTTAAAAAAATTACTTAAAAAATAGACAACACATATCTATAATATTCGTACGTAAAAATGTAAACATACTATATATATATATATAAATATATATATAAAACGATTCCAGTAGGTTGAAAACCTCTGCCGCTTATAGACGAGTCGCTGGTTAGTTAGGGGTCTATCAAGGGACTGACTTTAGCTGCCGGTCAATGTGGATTGGAGATAGATAGATAGATAGATAGAGAGAGAGAGAGAAAGAGAGTGAGAGAAAGAGAGTGAGAGAGAGAGAAAGAGAGTGAGTGAGAGATAGAGAGAGTGAGAGAGATAGAGAGAGAGTGAGAAAGAGAGAGAGAGAAAGAGAGAGAGATAGAGAGGGAAAGAGAGAGAGAGAGAGAGTAAAGTCTGCGAAAAGAAGGGTTAAATAAAAGATTGTATAAATTCAATTTTATTTTTTTGAATTTCTCAATTTTTTTTAATTCAACTTCACCAATAATTTTACCAAAATGCATTCTTCACACCCATTGCATTTTCATTGGTCAACATCATTAAATGTGTGTTTGATTCACACTCATTGAATATGATCTTGACATTGATTGGCGAACAACCAATGAGAAAGTTACACTTAATCCTTTCTAATTGGATGACCAATCATAATACTAGAATGGGATGAATGTTGGTTAATATAAAGAACAAAGTTTGAAAATTTGAGAAGAAATTAAGAACTGGAGAAGAATCCGAGAAGAAACTGAGAAGAAATGGAAGAAATCTTAAAATGAAGACACATGACAAGCTAACCTTCTCAGTCAGCATCCTGCATAATCAAATCACTCAAATTACACAAATTACTCGTCGATTCAACTTATTAATTGTACACAAAAGTTAATTAAAGTTTTTTAGGGTTTATTACAAAAGCCTTTGTAGGAATGTACCTAAGTGACTCCAGGTCACTACTATCATGCTAAAAAACATTGTTTATCAACCTCCTTACTCCAGGTCACTACTATCATGCTAAAAAACATTGTTTATCAACCTCCTTACTCCTCTTCTACTATTTCACTCTTCCCCTACCAAACTCTCAATAAACTATCTACCTATCTATATTTCATTCTTTGACCTCTTAGTGACCAAAAGAATTTTTCCCAGTTCCTACTCCTGGCCTCAGACTATCAACACGTGTCTGCTGCTAGCAGGCACTGAAAACCAAAGAAGAATGCAAAAAAACTTAAGAAAATAATGGTCACCATTTAAAAGCTAATATTACACCTTCTTCGTCATTTTTTCCCTGAATTGATGTCAAAATCCAACCTTCATCGATTGGAAAGCTTTCAACTTTCTACGGATTAAGAAAAATAACGTGGGCGTGGAAGAAAAAACAACAGTAGAAAAGTGATTTTTCGCAATAACCAACGGCTATCGGGTTGCAATTATAGGACCACATTTCGTCCCTTGACCACCACAGGAAGACACCTTAATAAGTAGAAATGTGACAAACATATTCTTTAATAGAATCATATTTTTACGCTCCTAGTTATAATCAAAGCTGTGTTAATATGCTTTTATTAAAAATTATTCTTGTCCCAAACTCGACAATTTTGCGATTCTATCATTTCTTTGACTTTTTTTCAGTTATTAGAAGAGCCATAGTTTTATTAAAAATATTCTTGTCTCATTCCTACTAATAAGGGACGTGACCAATATATTCTTTTAAAAAATAATATCATTACAGACCTAGTTAACATTTACCAAATAAAGTTTCAAAATTTTTCAATTCGAAAATGGTTTATACTTACGAACTTTGTAGACAGCATTTTTCCACCATCCACCACATTTTATATCTTTTCTACACCTCATGTTGCATTTACCATCGGACACTTTATTATATTTATTATAATAGTAGCCACACCAGCATGTTCCACCATACTAAAACATTATAATCAACAATTAAATGACAGAATATCTCATGGTAGAAAAAGGTATTTTATGACAAAAAAAAAAAGGATTGTTTTGGTAACTTTTCTATATTTCTTTAATAATCTAAGCAATTTTAACTTAACATTAAAATATAAAGCATAAACATCTGTCATTAAACATGACGACATACAGCCCCAACCGAATCTTTTATACCGGGTGTCCCAAAAGAATTGAAACTCTTTCATTTTATGACCATTTATTACCAAAATAATATATGCTACACATTTTAACATTTTCTTAGAACAGACATAATAACAATTTACTCTTAAAATTTTGGTGAATTTAGCTAGATTTTAAAATTTTATTTCTTTATAAATAAATGTTTTATTCTCCAACAACCCTTAATAATGTTAAAGCATGTTTGAAGAGTCTTATATTTAGTCAGGGTTGTGTGTAAGGCCACCACAGATGCAACAACCGTGAGTGTGTGTGTGTGGGGGGTAGAAGTTTCCTAGGGGCCACAAAGCTCCTTGGAGTTAGAGACGTTTTTAAGCCAAAATTAACCAAATTAATTTAATAATAGGATTAACTTAAGAATAATTATCACAATTGAAATATACTTTTATCAATCAATCAATCAATCAATCTCTCTCTCTCTCTTTCTTTCTCCCCCCCTCTCTCTCTCTCTCTCTCTCTGTGGCTTTCCCTGCATATACTCTGATTGAAGCCTCTAGTATGTTGATAGGGTGCAAGTTGCAATTTCTAGGATAAAGTGTCTGCGAGAGATTTGAAAAAGAATCTTATATTATTATGTTTCCTCCCTAAAGTTATTTCCCTTTATATCCTTACTTATTCTGAACTCAGTAATGAAACTTTGAAGAACATCTTTTTTCTACCACAAGACTGGACAACATGCTTCTTTCTCTCCCTCAATCTACTTTCATCTTGGCTTCTACTGTGGCTACAACGGTATGTTAACTTTCTCTCCAAGGACTTTTAAGAAAAATTTCCCTTTTTTGAACATTTGTCCATCTATTTTTAAACCTTTGTTTTCATTAAAATGTGATATTTCTCATCTTCTCCCAGCAATTGTATTATTCTCTTATCATTTTTGCGTTTTTCTTCTTTATTGGTTGTTATTTTTCCCTTTAAATCAATATACCAGTTGGTTATAATGGTCTAGAGAGTTTTTTGTTTATTGGAATACTTAGCCTAACTCTCAATGCACCTTGTACGTAGGGAAAGTATAATTATATTTTAAAGCGTTTTATGTGTCTTATCTGAATTGTATTTCTAGCTTTATAATCAATGTCTTCTTCATTCGCAATCATGTGGACTTCGTCAACCTTTTTCTATTCTGGAAAGAAAATGCTGTCACACTATAACCTGCCATATTTAAGTTTATTTTATCGACGGAATAAGTTTTTTTTTTAAATGGATGTATTATATTTATATTCAGTAAGTTATATTCTCCTTCTTTTTAATCAATATTTTTTTCTTTATATCTACGTAATTAACGTATTCATTATCAACATTACTATAAACTTGACCAAAATTTATAATCACATACCTGTATTCCTGCGAAGGGTATTCTTAATCTCCTGCACGTGTTTATACATGAAGTACGTCTTAAAAATCGTCCAGCATGATATGGCAATGACCTTGCACCGTGATCTTGGTAACATCCCATATATCCTTAAAAACCCCAACCGATAATATAGACATTAGTTTCAAAAATAGATATAAACAAGACCAATATTTCGTATTAAAACAGGATATATTAATTGGTTGAACACAAATTCAAGTTAGGCTCAAGGCCAGTTTTTCGTGCCCACTATATCCTCGTAACTTTAGTAATCAGTGTCACTCATCACCGAGATGAGAAACTCTACCTGGTTTCACTGGTCTCATCCACCTGTGTTTTTGGGATCAGTGTTATTCATACACCTTCATAAGTTACTCTCCCAAGTTAACGAGCCTTATCTGCCCGAGGCAGCTGTAAACGAATGTAATGGTTTTTACCGCGATTTAACTTAATAAAAGAGGAATTCAATGTTTAATTGTGTTGATGCCTGCCGACTTTCTTTGCTTCTTAAAACTTGGATCATTTTGTATTCATAAAAACCAAGAAGACTAAATAAATGATTGTCATTATATTTTTACAGCAAACACTAGCGTTTGAAAGCGTTTCTTTTATTTTAGATTCAACATTTTATTGAAAACATTGAAAAGAGAGACATTATATAAAGTGAATAGAAATTTACATAATCTTTCAGACAATTATTATTATTTAATATTAAAATAAAAAGCACGAATAAAGTAAAAGAGACTCTCTTTTAATTGTTATTTTTGATATAAAAAGAAGATATAGAAAAATTTACGAACCTGGAGGATCGCGAGCTGAAAATTGAAAGGAAAAGATGTAATAAAGTTTATATTTTTAGTAAACATCAACATTTGTAGACAGACCAAATTGGTTGAGCTTTGTTTAAGAAGTGTGTCTTATGTTTGTTTGCTATAAAATAGAGTTCTTACTTTTGAATGCATTATACTACTTAAAAATTGCATTCGAACCTTTTAAGTCAAATTGACAAAAATTAAAAGTTTGGAGTTAAAATCTAAAAATACTAAAGATTTATTTAAAAATTGCTTTGTAATCTAAATTGTATTGATTTATAAATTTTTATAAAAATTATTAAATCTATTTTTCATTTCAAACATTTAAGTTTTCTATAGAAGATTTTTAGAAATCAATTGTATTTCTTTAAATAAACGCCATGTCCACAAGATGTTTTATGGCGGGTCTTATTTAAAAGTAAAATAAAGTTCTAATTGATTTTATTTTAAACGTTTTAATTATTGATTTAAATGAATATTTAATAAATAATAATAAAAATCAATTTTATTTTAAAACTTTTAATTATTGATTTAAAGGAATATCTAATAAATAATAATAATAATCGAAAATTAAATTTTATTCTTCGATTCAAGTATCATAAAAAAAGCTATAAAAAATGTCGTTGCTTAGAAAACCGTCACAACGTCCATTACAGATATAAACAATTGAATACTTACACATTGAGCCAGGAATGTTCATAAGAACAACTGAAAAAGAAAGAAATAATAGTAATTTATAAATACTATAGTTTGCAAAGACATAAATAACACAGAATATGATATAGGAATAAATATGTATTGTAGTAGAAAGGTACAGAAAATAAGTGACGAAATAATTGTCCAGCTGAGCATGTTCAAGACATTGTGCTGCAGTCAGTTAGGCCAGAGTTCTTCCTTCTAATCCCGAGAAAGAGAGTTTTACTTACGGTTAATTTAATACTAACTAACTACATACTATTGTGACGTGACGCAAACATAATATTATTTGGTTTATTCATTTACATTTTAAATGTGTGGTGAAGTAGTAGTAATAATAGTGGATTCTCACGCATGCAAATTTGTTCAGGAATTAGAAATTCGTATAAATACTCCTGGCGATAAATCGCCCTCAGTTTTTCTACTTGAATTATTCGTAGAATAAAGCTTACCTAAGCTAACTCGTGCGTTCCTCGTCTTACTTCTATACCTGTGCCTTTTTCATAACCAATTTCATAACAAAATGAAAATCTTAAAGAGGATTACTGGATGGTTAAATTAAATAAATCTATTTCATTTTTATTTTTGAGATGAGGCTTCGTAATTCTAGGAATTATATAAATCGCCGGATGAGTCTAATCATGGGAGGTGTAAACTACCACAACAATAAACTAGAAAGATCGAGAAGATAACACGAAGTCCTAACTGGTACCGATCACAAAATCTTTCACATTTCTGATTGGAATAAAACTTTCAAGAGATTTGAAATTCTTCTCTAACAATGGGTGTGTCTTTTCTTTTAAGACCTCGGCTTGTAGGATTTTCGGACACCCGAGGCTCTGACTTTTATTTTATTTCATTTCTCTGTTATCTACTTATGTAAAAGATTAAATTTTATTCTTTAGATCCTTTGATCAAATAGTTGATACCTATGGCTTGACATTTCTTTGTATCTTATCAAAGATGCATATAACACCCGGTTGTAACAAATCAAAGACACTATAATAACTAATTCTAAAAATGGTATATTTTTTTTTATCATTAACTACTTTTTTTTAATTTTTTTTTATTTAAGAACAGATTTTCTACGTCGAACCTTTATGATGAAAAGAGTAAATTGATTCGTTAATACAAGATGAATTAATTAATATAAAATAATTTTAATATAATATTTATAAAAAAATAAATATTGAAAGTATAAAGCGGAGGCGAACTGAAAGATTTTTACGGGCTCTATGGCAAACAATGCAATGGGTCCCTCATGCCAATGTTTTTTTACGTTTAAATTCCATATTTAGAGGCTGTGCAGTAAGCGATCTGTGCATTTTGACTTAAATAAGTAAAAAACTTTAATTATTATTAGTTTTGGGTCGATTCCAAATTTTTTCCAATTTTTACTCCAGAAAAATGATTTACGATTCTGATGCCAAGCACGATTCAAATTTTTTGCCCACTTAGGTTCACCCTGTATGTGTAGGGATCCCAATTTGTAACAAAGATCATTTGTCTTTTCTAAAGTTTCATTTTTGCACAGTCATGGATCTGGCCGTTTACTTAAATCTGATCCAGCAGTCCACACAGCCATGAGAAACATACACAAGGGTTAGTGACGACGGACCCTGGGAAGAGGTCCAATTGAACTGATGCCTCAGTCCACCCTGTTATGTCCTGGCTAAGGGGGTATAGATACTTGCTCGGTATTAATCAAATAATTATCTGGAATTTGCTACGCTAAAATTGGAAATAGCAAAAAAAATGCTTCAAAATTAAGTATAAGCTGTATATAGATTTAGAGATGATTTACGAAACTGAAAATAAATTGAAAAATTAAGGTGAAATAAACATTTGTTGAACGCATGAAGAAAAAATGAAAAGAAAAAAAATCATTGCATTAAATACAAAGAAAATACAAAATAAAATAAAAAGAATATCTTTGTTTTTACCACAAAGTGCTGACAAGACTAGAATCTTCGGAGACATGATTGTTACTTGCTTGCTTCTTGTTGAATATGTTCGATACATTCTTATGGGGAATATATATACAACTCGCTTCTTATTGTGATCTTTTCATCTTTTATTCAATTTCAAAAGATGTTTCTTTTTTAAAAAGATAACAAAACAATTAAACCTAAAGATAAAATCGCTCCCAGGTGTTACACTTCAAGGTAAAATTATTCACACACTGACTTTTCTTCTTTAAGTTAAATTTTGTGCAATTGTTAGAAATTCACAGTTGATTAGATTCTAATGAAAACGTTTAAAGCAAAAGATATATTGTCTTTTTACTCTACCGACAAACGAATGACATCGACCTAAAAATTCACCTTTGTTCGTTCGTTCATTTCTTTCATTCAATATATATATATATTTAGATTATGAAACTCTTCGTAACTAAGTTACGAATGAGTTTAATTATGTTAATGAATAACCAAAGTGCTCGATACTGCTGTAGAGCTTTATATATCTTTATTAGGCTTAGTCGTTCCCGACCTAGGTTTCACCTTTTGGGTCGTCAGGGGAACATTGGTGAAATGGCTTAAGTTCCACTAGATATATATATATATATATATATACATATATATATATATATATATATACATCACAAACGGAAATAAATATAATATTCAAAGACAAAAATCATCTAATTATATTTAAAACCCGTTATTTTTAACAAGTATGAACACTATTTTAGAATAATAAATCTGTTGCGTATTTGAGGATATTGTTTTTACTAATATTTAATGTATTTTTTCAGGATTTTATCTCGGATGTCGATGCTGATAGTAAATCTCTGAAGATAACTTTATTTTTATTATTTCTTATCATTTCCAAAGCAAAATATTTGGCCGTGCCTTTAAGGCTGAAGCTTTGTCAGGCGTTTTGGTATTTTGATAACTGAAGATAGACCATCTATCTCATCTTTTTTTAAAACTTATCATGTTTATCAGTTTAGTTTGTGTTTTCAATGATTTGCTGCACTCCTATATACGTTAGCAAATATTTTCTTATTTTTAGAGATGAGAAAATATGAGTTGTATGTAAGGTTTTTTTTCAGTATTACAAGTTTTTATATACTTATTATGCGTACTGTTGTAGGAAAACCTGGCACCCCTCATAATATAATCGGCCGGTCACAATATATTTTGGTGAGCTGGCACGGTCACCGGGAGATATTATATTCACTTAGTGAGCACCAACCCAAGTTTGGCACAAAGCCATTTTTACATACTCTTACCCGGGCTTTTTGAATTCGGTGTTACCCTTCACCTAAATGAGCTGCTCTCCCGAGTTAACGTGCCCCATCTGCCCGAGGCTGCTAAAGTGAAAATAAAGGTTTTGACTGGTTTATCGCGTACTACGATTCCAGAGCCAAAGATTTTACCAATGCTCCACCGTCGCTGCCCACCGGGCTGAGATGATCCTCAACTTTCTCTACGACTGGTCGAAGATACAACCAGCCATCTCCCGTTGTAATCACTTTCTTTCGACTGCAGTAAACGTATCATACTTTTTTCCAGTGTCGACTTTTGGTTTCATCATTTTAGATTCATTGAAGGACCATAGCAGTGGCTGAGGGCGAAGAGCGTCGCCATAACACAGACTATAGTCCTCATCTTTATATTTATTAAATTTACAATATATCAGCTGATTAATAATTTGAGAATTCTCAAATATAGAGATTTTCTTATGTTTAATTAATCATTTTAAAGAATATACACACACTTCCTTTTTTGAAAAAAAGGAAAATAAGACACACCGTGATTGGGTCCTGACTATGGACAGAAAAAGCCTGTCATTAGAAAAACGTAGAAGTCTTAATGGAGGAGTCCAATTACGAATCTCTGCTTCTAATGCACGTCCACGATAGGAGTTGCTTTTTTAGAGTCTCACATCGTTAATATTTGCCAAACTTGGGTTGGTGCTCACCAAGTAAATATAATATCGTCAATATTTTCAGCAGAGAGATGAAACTTTCATGCCACGAATGCATAAATTTAATCTCTATATCAATGCAATTTGCAATTCCTTTCTATCCTTTCTAGCAGCATAAAAAATAAGGGTCATTTTTTGGTACGGCTCTAGAATCGTTTTTACATTTAAAAATTTTCCGAAAATTATTTCAATGTATTAATTATTTCAAGGTTTTTAGGTCCTTCCATTATTCAAAATACCAATCAAATGTGAAGCCAGGCTAGAACTATTAAAATTCCCGATAATATCTACGAGTTTTTCACTGTGTATCCGTTGCTGAGCAGAAATACCTCTATCCACCCGTTTGGGCTTGGATCAGTCTTCCTGGCATTAAAGAGCTTTAGCAGTTTGAGATTATTCTGAGATTACCATTCCTCACTCCAATAGAGGATGTTGTTAGCTTGCATGGACGGTCAGTGTTAGAGAATGGGAAGACCTCTCAGTTCGAATTCTTTGTGCTTTCGACTGACCATAGCACAAACTGCTTACCAGCCTCGTACAGTACCTGATATTTCTAAATGATAGCCCAAGTACTGAACAGGCTCTAAGTTGCACAACTGGGATCTAGTGGGAGCCAGGATCTCAAACGTGACTAGGCCGTACTTGCGTAGCTGTTTGAAGGATAATCACAGCTAGGTAGGATCAGGTGATTTCTGATTAGTTAAAATAACGTAAACATTTGCGTGGGAAATCGTGTACTATGCTTAGATAAACAAAACATCAAATAGATAGAAAACAAAAACGAACAAATAGGCAAAAATGAGTTCAGCAGACCGTAACATAATTGAAAATACTTTACTCCAGTGTCCATTGCAAAACATTCACTACTCATGATGCTGAATGCCTGCAACGCATTAAAGTCTCCAATCGTCGCTACTTACTTGCATTAACTGTCAATAAGGATTCTCGACGGATCTAATCTTAAGTGGAGCGTTGAAAACAAATCTGTCTGCTTAGATATTAAATCATAATAATATCTATAATGATTTATATTTATGTATTTGATTGGTGTCCCCTTTTTTTCTGGGAAATTAATTGCATATTTAAAAAATCCTGGATAGATAGAACTGATTATTTAGTCATCAAGCAAATTTGTTACTAATCAATAAGTAACAGTTTCTCTCTACTAAACTCAATAAAAAAATATACTTCATTTTTTTTTTCTATTTTTTCATTCCGACTATTCTGTCAACTTTTGGAATAAAAGTTCGACAAATAACTTTCAGATTTTAAAAAAGACATCTAACGCTTTATAACACTGTTATCCAATAAGTCTTTTCGGTGTATTGTTAACTCTTTAAATCCTGACTTATTAAAATTACCAAATAGTTACTTAGAGCCTTTATATTAGAGAAACATATTAAAGCCAAACTATATGTGTTTTTTTAGCCTTATGTTGTCAGGGCCAAGATGTCGGCCTCTTAGGAACCAAAGAGTTAAAAAATCAGTGAGAAACGAACCTGGATGTTTTACTTGATCGACTTTACTTGACTCTGAGTTTTAAAAATAAATGTCACCCTTAAATATTTTAAACCTTTGTGATTATTAGAATCAATATTCTAAATATTCTAATTTTTACATTCGAGTTGATTTTCGATCATAATATAATTTCCGAGTATAATAATTCTTTGAATTATTTTATTTTGTTAAATAATTTATAAAATTTTGTTAAATGAATTATGTGTGAAATAAATAAATGCAATATTTAAGATTAAAATTTGATTTATTATAAAATCTGTTATTTTTAACAGACATACACCATGCTGAGTGTATAGATTCAATATTTAATATTGTAACATATTCGCAACAAATGTGTTTTCTTGCTGTTAGAATAGTATGAAAAATTGGGTTATTTTATAAATAAAGTCTGTTTAAAGAGGCTTTTTTCGATTCATGCGAACTAATTGAATATTTAACCGAAAACAAAACGTGAATTCTTAAGCATTTCAAAAGAATGGAGACTCAGAAGCCAATATATTTAAGGTTAGTTGTATTGAAAGGGATATACTGACAGAGAAATGGAAAAATAATGAAATGGAGGAATCTATTCAAATCACAAGGGGACAGTGCAAGGTTTAGGCGTTTTTATGGCGATTTTTATATCTTCTACCTTTTAATATTCATTTCCTTCATAAACGAAAAAGTAAATTGTTTACAGCCTAATTCTGAATTCTTATAAAAACAAGCGACTAAAAAAGAGAGAATGTTTCCCTTAAGTTGTTCATCCAGCTTATCAACAACAGCCTGTTCTACCCGTACGTACGATCCACTTCCCAGAAAAAATAACACATCGTTAATTTAATAATGTATCCCGACGGGTATTGCTTGGGAATTTTTGCCTGTGGTCTAATTGCCTTCAACTGTCATAACTTTAATTCTGTTGTGTTAGCTTGGCTTTATTTCGTTTATTTCCTTATACCATTTTTCATTTCTTTTTTGTCTAAGTTTTAATTTGTTTTATTTAATTGTAGAAGCGTTATCGAATCACCAAACAAGACTATTAGTAGGTCGGTTAGTCTATTATGTCTAAAACCAGATTTCCATGGTGTATGTAGTAAGTTCACAAAGTATCTAACATATGATATTAAGATTTAATCCTTTCGACCCTAACTTACCAAAATTACCAAGTAGTCACTAAGACTTATTATTTTAGAGGAAGAGATTAGTGTTATAATGTTAGAGTGTCTTCTTTTGCCTCATGATCTCAGGGCTGATATATCAGCCCTTTAGGGTTGAAAGGGTTAAACAAAATGATTTATCAAATGAATTTCATGAAAGTTTTTATTTTTGAGATGAGGCGTCGAAATTTAGGAGTTAACTTTATATTCCGGACTTTTGTTCTCATCTTAGTAGTTTTTTGATGTTTCTACACGTAGAAACATCAAATACCTACTAAGATGAAGACAAAGGTCCGAATAATAAAGTTAATTCCTGAATTATATGTGTTTTGATTATTATGATAATTCCTGTTTAATCGCCAACTATTCTCATTTTCAAACTCTGGAGAGAGTCTCGTCTAGGCGAAGGGCAACAGGGAAGGGGTAAAATGACAACACCCCATACTAGAATACAAGAGCTGAGAAAAGGGAGAAGGAAAAGCCTATATATATAATTACATATGTGTTTGGATCCATATTTATATGTTAACTTAATTTTGGCAGCGACGGTGGAGCATTGGTAGAAGCTCGGGCTGTGAGATTGTGTTACGCGACTTCAAATCCCAGTCAAAAACCATTACTTTCACTTTAGAAACCTCGGGCAGATGGGGCTCGTTAGCTCGGGAGAGCAGTTCATCTAGATGAAGGGTAACACCGAATATATAAAGCCCG